>JAMBLF010000804.1:0-196021 GCA_030578115.1 Leucoptera coffeella
TATCTGTTCGTTACCCGATTTTGAGCATAAAAAGTTCATATGCCCTGAAAAATAAGTAACTTATGCACATACTAGAGTTGTACCATCCATATAGAGAAGATACTGTTTTTAGTAAAGACACAATTTTTACAATTATTTAAAAAAAATAATTAAATTAAAATATTGTATAATAATTATTAATTTAATTCTTACTTACCAGCTTCACAAGTGATGAAAGCAGCAGCTACGCAGAGAACGGCGAACATGATTGTGAAAGAACCTGAAAACACAGAAAAAAAAGGACGTTATTATTTTGACAAAGGAAAAGCATACTGAATAATTAACCCTTCTGTAATGGATACTGGTATTAAAGTTAATTCTTTACTGTAAATCTTTCCCAACCCTACGTGCTTTTGAAAAAACCAAACTAATAAATGTACAAGTACGTACAGTTACAAAATCTCATCAACAGTCTCAGGATATCTCGTTGGATAGTCGATGTGTGCATGTATGTATAGTAAAATAATCCCCTCGAAAGTCTATGCCTATCTATCGTTGAAAAGAAAGAATGTTCTTTATTTCCATATCATGCAAAAGGTAGAATTGCATCTAAATACATGTCAATCATTCAGGTTTCGTACTACTTAACTCATTATAATAATATAACGTGATAATCTATGTAAATATCTCTAAATTTAATTCATGTTTTATTCCTAAACAGTTCCCACGCAATTAATATGATTAATGACTAGCACAACCTTAGCAAGGCTTAGGTATATTTAGTTTTACTTTAGACGTCAAAGACCTGTTTTTAGCACTTGCATGTCTTATGCAATGTAGAATGTCTAAACCAATATTTAGGTAAGTATATCTAAAAATAAAATCTATCCATGGAAAAAACATAAGTGACCTCTACATACGCTTTTATGAGGAAACTGTTGTGACGTATATGTAATTTATATCTTTTTATGGTACTATAGCCTTGTACTTGAATAGAATATTACTAGTTGCCTATCTTTCCGTCAAATTGTAAGGTAGAATAGTGTGAGGAGTAAATTGAATAATATTCATATTATGTTGCGGTATACGATGATTATTATGATACTATTATATCAAAAGAAGCACCCTTTTGGTACAAATATCCAAGAGTACTAGTCAACGTATTATGAAGAATTATATACCTTCATATTGTACATACATACGTATCCATTAACCATTAACGACCGTAAAACCCTTCCGGGGTATTCTTAATATGTATTTAAAAACATGTTATCAACGAATCACACTGAAAAGTAGAGACTAAACGTTAATGACTACAATTTAGAATCAAACTTGGAAATTCGGGATGAAATATGTGCAAATGTTTAACTGTTCACGCCACAGCATATAGGACATGATTTAAATAAAACTGTTTTAAAAGCATAAGCAAGAAGTAAAGAAACATCAAATGATAAAAATATAAAGTGAAAATGTTACATAAAAATAATCTCGACACACATTCATTCATAAGCGTAAGTAAAACTCTATTGTAGAACAATGGATGATTTGATGACTGTATGCCAGCCTATCGCCTATCAAGTCATACAAAAACATTTTATGGAAATAACTATTCATTAAATTCCATTTATTATAATATATCTTTTACACAATGTATATGTTTATTCATTTGACAAGAGAACGGGACTTATGACATATATAAACATTTGCAAAATACATATATATAGTATATAAACAAATTTGTTACCCGTCGTTTCGTTTGGACGATTTTCTGGTAAGATAGATAAAAATCGCCAGTATCTCAAAAATATACGTATAATATTCCCTATTTTAGTTACCAATAGTAGCGTGGTGCCATAGCCTATGCCGGAAAGGTCTAAACCCTTAGTCACCTTAGGACAAGCCGGAAAAAAATATTTATTTGACAGATATACAAATACATACATACATATATTCACGCGTCTACGTATAAAGGGAAATGCAAATGGTATCGATTGCCACCTGGAACTATCCTGACAAATCTCCCTTGCTACTCGTATATTAATTAATTAATTCTACAAAATTAAATAAAGATAACTTTATCTGCCCAATCATTTTGTTTACCTTAGATTTATTTCATATCTACGTCATTCTATTATATAACAATAAATAAATAAATACAATTCCTTACCCATTGTATAATAATGTTTTCTTAACAGGTAGTGAAATAACACGTCTTTCCTATACGTAGGTCTCGAAGATACTGGTTTAGTCTCCAAGCAATGTTGCTGTTGATAGGCTTAAATGACCTCAGGTTTACCTACGCTACAGACCATTGCTTGGTCTGTTTATTTGATATTGGGACACGGGGGCAGTTTACAGTTATTATGTGGGATAGCATTATGTGAGTAGAATGATATATAAAAAGAGGTGTAACTTACATAGGATAGGATTGGACAGAAGGTTCGCTAGGTTCATTTATCTTTGAAATAGAAAATACATTTGCCAAATACTCGTACATAACATACGCTTTACGACTTCTGTACAGACACTCCCTTTTTTAGCGACATAGTCAGAGGCTTGGGTGCCCATCTCCGAAATTTCGAAGGCATGTCAGGACTTTCGCGAAATTCATTGACAGAAAACACCGAAAGGGAATCTGCCTATTCTCCCAAACAGGTAATAGTCAGTGCGTGCAGATAGATAGTAGCAACCACCCACATTAAGTACTGATTATCTGGTCAACACGTGGGTTCGAGAACGTCCCTACGATCCACAAGTAATAATAGTCTTGTAATGTTTGTGCGCAAAACCAACAAGAAGGATAACCCCTTCAGGATTTCGAAAATTTTGTAAATATTATATAGAAATCGATGCTATGAATTACTTACCCTGTAATCCCAGTAACGCATAAGAATTGAAAAGTATCATGCAACCCATATTGGCTAGTTTCCTAAGACTAGTTCTTAATTGGCTTTATAGGAAGTTTCCTCTTAATCTAGGTAATAACGAGGCTGTTTACCTGTTGACAAACATTACCTATATCAAGAAGCAATTACCATACATGTATGTGTGTGAATACGATGTTTATGCTTTACTAATACATAAGATTTTCTGTGCTATTAACTTCGGTGGGGGAAAACATCGTGAGGAAACCGGCCTATTGCTCGAAATAGGTACTAATTATTAGCTGTATATTACAGGGTATACCATCTGTCACGTTGGATACTGACATACATTCACGTCCTTTAATCCCTTTCGGGGTGGACAGAACCTCGGAGATATAATATCTCCTAGGTCATTTATCAGCATGAATATTGGGGTTGCAATGTCATAATGGAAAAAATGGTGACAGATTGCTAACCCATCGGCCAATAGATTCTATTTACACATAAACCCTTAGTCGCCTCTTACGACATGCTGGGTGGAATGGCAGCTAGTTAGCATTCTTTTTACATACAGGTACTGACTATCAAGTAAAAAGTGGGTTCCAGTTGATGGGGGACATTCAACCGCTCCGTACCCTTACAAGGTCTCAAGGTCGTGATAGCATATATACCAGAACAAAATGGTCTCTAGTATCATAATAATTTGTAAACTATTTGGGTTCAACTTAAGTTGGTTAGCCTCAAACATTCGCAGGAGTATGTGAAAGTTAGAATTTATTCAAAAATTCAAATACACATATTGAAAAGAGACGTTAGAAGTAGCTATAGCCGAAGAGAATGTATTAGGACGTGTAATGGACGATAATCAAAAGAAAATGGCTTGTCAGGATCGAGAAATGGGAACCAATGATCACCGACTATTCTTCTTTATGAAACGGGCGTGATGTGTATGTATCATTCGTAATACTAGTAAAAACCTCATCTAAATAATCGTGCAATTGCCAAGTTGACTTTATTAATGTATATGAAGCCATTTTTTACTAAATCACCTTGCTAGACAAATTCAATGTCAATAGTAAACTAGGTAGAACATAAAAACGTATTTGCAAAGTACTTAACAATATAAAGTACTTAATGTACGAGTAATCATGATCAAGAGAAATACCTAATAATAATAATATGTTTACGAAATGCGTCGAATACTACGGTGAGGGAAAACATCGTGATGAAACCTATCTATTCCTCTAACAGGTAATAATGCTTGTAAATGGCGTCATGGATTACCACCTGTCACATTGAGTACTGACTATCTGGCCATAGAACCTTCGCAATTGCGGAGATGGACACCTGAACCTTTTGACTACCCCGCTAGGGTTAATGGTAGTGAACGCGTTTTTAGAAATACCTAACTACCCCTCTGGTAAGATATGAGCGCGATGTATATATATATTATGTATTTATAAATGCATAATTAAAACATAATAGCATGCTTGAGAATGAATGTGAGCCAAGAGAGATTTGTAGATAGTTCAATATGGCACTCGATAGTTACTGCCTATCCCATTAGGAGAGCAGAGGCGTGAACTTATACGTAAATTAAATTATATAATAGAAGAAATATTCATCGTTTGAGATACATAATAACAATATTGATTGAATATTGCGCTCTATAATCAATAAAATTATTCGTCTAACCTTACACCTTGTTATCTAGTAACAAACTATTTATGCATTGCTTATCATTTAATTGCAAATACATACAGCATATTATTATATTATCTGCACCTATATATTAGGTTATAGATTTCAAGTAAATAGATGCAGGAAAAAGTAAGGAGATATTACAAATTAAGAATCATTTCGAGAAATATGCAGGTTTCCTGTCGGTGTTTTATTTTACCTCACAGTAATCAATATGTATCTACAATCGATATGGTCACCCATCCAAATATCCACCCTCCCGTCGCTTAATTTCGGTGATCGAACGAAATGTTATGTGTTAACGCGGTTTCGGTTAGGTTAATAATATTTCGACATTATTACACCAATTGAACTAGCCCCATGGTAAGTACATTTAAGACGTGTGTTAAGGGTACTAGTCAACGTATATTTAAGAAATACATACGTATTATAGATAGATAAATACATATATAGCATATATAATCAACGACCAGACTGGAAAGCAGAAGAAAAGCGTAGTTTTTAACTCTGCCTCCACCGGGAATCGAACCCGGGACCTCACGATTAGCGTTCAGATGTCGAACCGACCGCGGCACGGAGGTCGTCAAAACCAACCAACGACCTACAAGGAATAATAGGCGTGATATACCTAAGAGTATAAATTATGCATCTTTAACCGTAGTTTACATTATCCTTTACTCATTTGAATAACCGGTTCCTCCAAGTTCAATACAGTATAAGCCTCGTCATCTTGATTGGTGACGATTATTCAATTTGCCTCCTTGAATTGACGTTGCCAATAATATTTTTGTTTACACGCGATATGGTGTCAAGGTTTTAAACTTAAGGCCCTCGTTTCATACGCTAATATTGAAAACCGAAAAGAAAGAACAACAATAGAATAATTATTTATATGATTTGATACAGTGAAAAGGTGTTTTCTCAGTATTCGATGCAGCTAGATACTCGTACATATTAAATACGTCACTAGACGTCAATCGGTCACAAATAAGTAGAAACTCCGGAAATCAATTTATTATAATCACCCTTAACAAATATAAAAATTACAAAGAAAGTGAGCAAACACAACGCTGGTATTACTGAATTTACCTGTCATACAAAATAACACGCAATGGCGGAAACGTCAAATTTAGTTCCAAGTTTGCCGTCTGCCACCTTATGTGGCGCGTACTCTACAATCATTTAAAAGAATGTGAGAAGGGTTTTTACCATGGAGCTCTCGTGGTTTCACTTTCTAATATACTCGTACCTACGAAAAACTATCAAGGCACCACAATCGTATAACATTCATTGTTTGGAAAACAATCACTCGAGTGAACTTGATGAAAAAAAAACACTCACGAGTCCCATAACTACATAACACTATGCATGGTCCGATTATTCTCTTATTACCTGAACACACTCTACGTTCAAAATAACCCTTACAGTTTCAAGGCGTATGCCAGTATATCAAAAAATAATATCCAATCACGCTCTTTTTTTCCTTTCGGGGTCACTTATTATTGAATTTTGATATCTTATGGGATGTTGGTAACAGGATGCTAGCCTATCGTCCAATAAATACTATATACCCCTAATCCCTTAGTCACCTTCTACGTCATGCCTGCTGGGAAGAGCGGCAGCTAGTTAGCATTCTTTTTACGTCCCATCTAGCACGGGACATTATTACAGAAATAAATAATTCTGTAATAATAATAATATAAAAACCAATCATATCATAAAAATGTTTTTATTACTTGTAATTAAACTGAACTAAAAGGTCGATTTAAAAACACAAATGTACTTTTTTATTTTGACTACAATGTTTTCAGATACTAAGTGACCATTTTTAATAAGTTAAAATAAGTTATTAGAGATCCCGCCACATAAATTGGCAGTAGCCAAACTTGGAACTAAATTTGACGTTTCCGCCATTGCGTGTTATTTTGTATGAAAGGTAAATTTAGTATTACCAGCGTTGTGTTTTTTGCCCACTCTTTGTAATTTTTATGTTTCTTAAGGGTGATTATAATAAATTGATTTCCGGAGTTTCTTGTTAGTTCTTCTCCAAGCTAGGGTCTCCGCTGATCTAACCTCGGTAAAAAATTTGTAAAGACAATGTTTGAAATAGTTTTTTTAATTTATACTGAGATCATAAGATAACTTTCAAAGAGAGCTTGTGATATTTATAATTTTGAATATATTATGGCAGATGGAGGCGTCGCCGCAGTTGCATAATTCACTGTTGCTAGTAAACACGCCAAAACTTAATTATAAAAATAATAATCTCTATTGTTGTTATACTTAGATCATAAGATAACATTCAAAGAGAGCTTGTGATAGGGCCTATTTTAATAAACATATTTTGACGTTGATATATTAATTTGTTTTATTTGAGTTTATAGCTCTGCAACCAAAGACCGTTACAAATGAAACCTATAATGTATCGAGCCGTATGGCACAGTGAGTGCTAGTTTTGGCGTGTTTACTGGTAACACTGAATTACGCGACTGGGGCGACGCCTCCAACTGCCAATTTATGTGGCGCGATCTCTAAGTGTGATCTAGAGATCCCGCCACATAAGGTGGCAGTAGCACAACTTGGAACTAAATTTGACGTTACCGCCATTGCGTGTTATTTTGTATGAAAGGTAAATTTAGTATTACCAGCGTTGTGTTTTTTGCCCACTCTTTGTAATTTTTATGTTTGTTAAGGGTGATTATAATAAATTGATTTCCGGAGTTTCTTGTTAGTTCTTCTCCAAGCTAGGGTCTCCGCTGATCTAACCTCGGTAAAAAATATGTAAAGACAATGCTCAGTGCCATGTTTGAAATAATAGTTTTAAGAGATTCGCGATTTATACTCATGATATAAGATATAAGGGTGTGTATAAGATTGATTGCAGCTGTGGGAAATCCTACGTCGAACACACTAAACGGTCTATTGCGGACAGAGTGAAGGAACACATAATATATGTAATATATAATAAGAAGGATAAGTCCCGTTAATTATTAATCATGTTTGAAATAGTTTAATAAACATATTTTGACTTTGATATATTAATTTGTTTTATTTGAGTTTATAGCTCTGCAACCAAAGACCGTTACAAATGAAACCTATAATGTATCGAGCCGTATGGCACAGTGAGTGCTAGTTTTGGCGTGTTTACTGGTAACACTGAATTACGCGACTGTGGCGACGCCTCCAACTGCCACCTTATGTGGCGGGATCTCTAGGTAGCTAGTAGGTTTCATTTGTAACGGTCTTTGGTTGCAGAGCTTTAAACTCAAATAAAACAAATTAATATATCAAAGTCAAAATATGTTTATTAAACTATTTCAAACATGATTAATAATTAACGGGACTTATCCTTGTTATTATATATTACATATATTATGTGTTCCTTCACTCTGTCCGCAATAGACCGTTTAGTCTGTCCGACGTAGGATTTCCCACAGTTGCAATCAATCTTATACACACCCTTATATCTTATATCATGAGTATAAATCGCGAATCTCTTAAAACTATTATTTCAAACATTAACATTTACCGATGTTAGTTCAGCGGAGACCCTAGCTTGGAGAAGAACTAACAAGAAACTCCGGAAATCAATTTATTATAATAACCCTTAACAAACATAAAAATTACAAAGAGTGAGCAAAAAACACAACGCTGGTAATACTAAATTTACCTTTCATACAAAATAACACGCAATGGCGAAAACGTCAAATTTAGTTCCAAGTTGGCCTACTGCCAATTTATGTGGCGCGATCTCTAGACTATATTTCGATCTCTGTGTCGTTGTGTCGTTGTAAAATAATATTCCGGAATCGTGACAGTGAACTGTCAAGTCAAGATGTCAAGCGAATGTCAGAGTCTCCCTCTGCCGACCGAATGAGGAACTAAATTCAAATTCACTTGACGGTTTGTTGTTGTGCAGTGTCAAATAAAACGAACGATATCGTTTTGAAATAGTCGGAAATTTAATTATTTCTTATTTTGTGAGTTTTGAAGTTCTGTGTTACGTTTAAATCTGCATAGTTTCAGTGTTTTCATTATAAACAAGTGTAAAATACAAAGACAATGGATCCTTTTACCCAGGTTAGTGTTAAAGCTTTAGATGTTTACGTGAGTTGTTAACAAGGTTTAAATCTTGATTTATTTGAATTTCAGCGTATGTTGGAGCGAGCTAGAGCTCGTCAAGAGAAGATAGATCAGAAACTAGCTAATTCTGGTCAGACTCCAAAGCGAAAACCATTTGCAGAGAATATTATGACGAAAACACAGTCCCCTCAGAAACCTGTTGCAAAAGAGGTTTTATCACCGAAAAAGTCTCTTCAAATGGAATCCCCTGTTAAATCTCCCGCTAGGAAGTCCTCTGTTAAGGCCGTAGCGTCACCACAACGTAAAGAAGTTATGGTTACCAAGAAAGAATTCAAGACAAGTGCTTCAGACCGCAATTCTGATATGTCTGTTGAAATAAACATCATGCATCCTGATGATATTCAAATTGAAGTGCAGGTTGAGGAGAGGGATGCTCCTATTTCAATTACATATGACAAATCTGACAAGGGAGTCCGTATTCAAGAGATTACAGGTAAGCTGGATATATCGCCTCTGTTATAATTATTGTGAGTACATTAACAAGTGCATGTAACTGAGACCTCTCACCATCATTGTATCTAGAATTGTTTTTGAATACAGAATTTAAATTAATTAAAAATACTTTAAGATCATCAATCAGTCCGTGATGTACCCATGTGTAACTCCACAACTAAGAACCGTGTGATTAATGGCCTCATTGAATCTTATTATTCAATTTTGTCTTACCTTACATATACCATATATCATACCATACAGTAGCAGTAATTCATTACTTACAAAGTAATAGCAGTATTTGTTGTTTTTCATAAATATGGTATACTAGTGATATGTGGCTGCCAACTCTATTAACCCTAGACTCCTAATCACCTTCTATTCCATGTGAAAAAACTATAGTCAGCGTTTTACCTACACTAAGTTATGTAATTGATTACTAAAGAATGTAGGTATAATATACATTGTGTGCACCTGTCTATATTATAATGAACAAACAGGTGTTCCTTCTCTTACAATGTAATCTACTTTTACAACTATCAGGCATTTATAGAATAAATACAAACAACAGACAAACTCGTTCATGACCATTAACCCTTGGGGGGTTGTCAGAAGTTCAGGTTTTCATCTATGCAATACGCATTAATACTTCCATTGACTAATGAACTTTTTATCTCTTATCTCACCTCCTACAACAGCTAGTAACATCTAATTTATCTGTACTGTAATATTCCATGTTTTAATTCTCCAAGTTTCTACAAAATATACTGTGCATATAGTTATTTAATATATTGGTCACCCAAGACCTATATCCATCAAGTGTGCTTGAGATTATGGATGTAGTATAAGTGGAATGTATGAATTGACAGAAAAGGGTTTCCATGATTTCTGCTTACCCCTCTGTCGGAAGATGTGTGATATGTAGAGTGTACCAAATAAGACCGTATTTCTCTTTTCCAGCCGCTAAATCACCCAGGAAAATGATCCAGTCAAACCAAGGTGAGGATGAACACAAGAATGACAAAGCTGGTCTCCGAAGCAACATCAAGTCCAGACTTGATCGGCTGGGGATTCTGTATTCTGGTAAGTGTAGTTACATACATACATAAGCTTCATGACTTGTGTATACACACTCCCTTTTTTATTATGGCCGGGTAGTCAGAGGCTTGAGTGCCCACCTCCAAAATTTCGAAGGCATGTAACTTATATACACATCATGCCTATATATCATAACAACTAGTTATTAGTATGACTACATATAAGTAGATACATACATATTACATCTAAATAATTATTATAACATATTGGAAAAAGGGTGATTGTAGAAGTACCTATAACGAAGTATGTATTGGGTGGTGTACGAGCACCAATGCAGTGAAAACGCTTTGTCAAGATTCTACCTACCTCTGTCTCTGGGTACCCCTCTGTAAGGAAACTGTTTGATGTGTATGTATGTACATCATGCCTAAATTCACTAGAATAACCATACATTTCCTCATACATACTTGTATATAGTGTGGTTTTAAATATGCCAACAGCACTAAATACCATGACAAAATTCATAGTGAAAAAAGATTTCTACTCTTCAAACCAATAATAGTCAGTGTTAGTATATTATTATCTTGATCCTATATCAAAAACTATTACCACTTGACACAATAGGTACTGATCATCATGTATTTGTTTTATCTGTTTATAACATGAAATTACAATTACAAATAACAATTTCAACATTATGAATATTTCACAGACAAAGCAGACTTATCATCACCCATCCACCGTACGGAGCAGGACTTCAACTCAGCCACTCCACCAGCCTATGACGAGGTGAAGAGCAAGACGCCCAAAGCAGCTCTACAAAGGGATGGAAAGAAGAAGTTTGGAAGACTGGCTGCGCTGGCTGACCAGATCAATAATTGGGAGGATGATCTTAGCCATCATGGGGCGGTGAGTCTTATTACAATGGCTTATTATATTAACATCTCATGTACATATCTTATAAGGAAAACGGAATTTGTAGCATGTATTTTATAAACAAAGTATTACCTTACTGTACTGTATTTTATAAAATAATGACGATCTCCGTGGTGCGATCGGTTAGCCGCTGGAACGCTAATCATGAGGTCCCGGGTTTGATTCCCGGTGGAGACAGAGTTAAAAACTACGCTTTACTACTGCTTTCCAGTGTGGTTGTTGATTAATTTATGCTATATATGTATTTATCTATATAATATAATATGTATATATTTCTTAAATATACGTTGACTAGTACCCTTAACACAAGTCTTAAATGAACTTACCAAGGGGCTAGTTCAATTGGTGTAATAATGTCCAAATATTATTATTATTATCATCTGCATATCATGTACACATCTTATAAGAAAAACCGGTCTTGTCGTGTGTATTTCATAAACAAAGTAATACCTTTGTTACTCAACATTTTTGTTATAAAATGAATAAAATATTACTTACACATCTATCCAAATATAATGACAGTTACTGTATAGAATAGTTCTTATTCATTTTACCTCTACCATTACCCTGCTAGAACTTTTGTAATGTATACTATGTCTTCTTATAGATAGGTAAACAAATAGATATAACGTTATCCATTTTTATCAGATTAATCCCAATATTATTAACTTGGGTGCTGATTCTCAAGAAAATTCTAACGCGATTGCAATGTCAAACATCCAACTATTGTACATAATATAATGCTTAAGATGTATGCATATATAATTATATCACCTCTTTCAACTATTTGATATGCTTGTACAATTAAACTAATCTTGTTCTTTCCTCATTCCAGCCAGCAGAGCCTGCAAAAAAAGCTTCGAACAAAGCTTTATCTAAATTTGACAAGGAGGAATCTCCAACATTAGATGTGTCCATCCATTCCCTGAATGACATCAACAAGGTCCTGCAGTCTGCTAAGGCTAAAGAGGTATGATCATTATTCTAATGTACGATTAAAAAATAGTGTGATATGGGAAGGTTGAGGTTAGAAAGAAGATTAAAAGGAGCGTGCTTCGATTGTTTGTACATGTTATGGAATGAATGATAGTAGATGGAGAAAAGGTATATATATGGGTGAAATGGAAGGGCGGTTATGTAGGGGCCAGCCCAATAAGACATATGACAGTCAGATAGACGACATATTGGAAAACGGTGACGTTAGAAGTACATATAACCGCCCAGTGTGTATGAGTCAGTGCCTCGAAAGTAGTTTGTTAGGATCGGCACAGATGGGAATCCATAATCTTTGCCTACCGCTCCAGAAGGAAACTGGCGTGATGTGTATGCAATATAATGTATTTCTTATAGCTCTCGTGCTAGTATTTATAACAATTTGTATTCTCTATCGCATTAGGATGACTCCTGTACTGATAAACTCAGTTTGATAATGTATAAGTAAATATACAGTCCTAATGAACCACAGCAAACAATTTCACAACCATTTTACCAAAGCAAAGGGGATATATGGGTCGTAAACAGTTTGTTTTTTATCAATCTTTTGAGGTACATTCGTTTCTGTAGTTTCCTGTACACTCAAATTAGCAATAAGCTCTTATGTTGATAAAATACCAGATGTGCAGGAGCTCACATGATTCAATATCAATAAATGTTTGGGATAGGCCGGGACTATCAATTGCCACCTTGAGTAGATAACCTTTGAAGGACTATAGATCCTTGGTGGACTAGTTCCTAGTCCATCATCCCCTTAGATTATACATTCACGTTCTTCAATCCCTTTCAGGGTAGACAGAACCTTGTTGATACGATAATAACTCCTAAGGTGACATGGCAAGAATTGGATTGCGATGTTATATGAGTATGTTACTTTAGTGAAAGGTTGCCAGTCCATTGCCAAATAGCTTTTATAGACTCCCACGTCCCTTAGTCGACTCCTACGATATGCCTGCAAGAACAGCAGATAGTTAGCATTCTTTTACGTCCCAGCTAGCACGGGACACTATCCTAAGGGATATAAACATAGCTAGCTTATAGTTTTAAGAGATTCGCGATTTATACTCATGATTAATAACTAACGGGACTTATCGCGTAAGTTTTTATATAATAAAGTTACCTATATTATTAAACGTCGGGTTAATAAAGGTAACTTTATTATATAAAAACTTACGCGATAAGTCCCGTTAGTTATTAATTATAGCTAGCTTAGTTATCCTCTTAGACTAGCATAAAACACTATACCATTTTTTATCCTTCCAGACACCGTCTAAAGTGAACTCAGCAACTTACAAGAAGCAGAATAATGACAAGCAACGTTTAGACAAAGACACTGTAGCGGCACTGGTAAGTACCTAGGTTGTAAGGTAGAGGGATATTGGTCTGTTATTGGATATTCCTAAAGTGATGTCAGTGAATACACTTAGGAAATATGTAATAAAATAACTGTAATGAGTTGCGGGTAGTCAGAGATTTGATGTGTGTTTACGGAGGTTTTTGGCTAATAAAAGCTTATATTTCACCAGATAGTAATGTTATAGGTGGTTGTTTCATAAGAAAATTAAAGTTATAGAAATAAGTTGGTAGTAGTAAGATGCATGTTAAGAAATCCAGACATATAGTTATTGATCAATTAGTAATGAACTTTTAAATTACCTTAACATATTCCTAAGTGTATTTACTGAAATCAGTTCGTTAGAAGGATATTTTTGTCTCTTCCTTTTTTGTGGAAGGTTACAAAAATATTCGTGTTTATCTAGTCGATTTTAGAATAGCTTCATTGGTTTATAACATCTTATATAAATAACAAGGTTCTTCCATTGAAAGATGTTTATTTATCATAAGAAAAATAAGGTTTCTTTATTTTCCTATTTTTTTTAAAGAATGGAATATAGTCATTCCATTAGATTTTCATTTGTGTTAGATTTCGGTATCAAGGTAAGTTTAAAAACATATTTTCCTATAACATTCATTTCATTTTGGATTTATTATTGATAAGTCATAGGTCATATATTTCAGGTCTATTTAAGTTTGTTCCTATATATTGTGCTTATTCTTTCCTACGATTGGTTGGCGGTTATAGTTTAAACAATGAGCTTTATAAATACTAAATTATTAACATTTACGATGGAGTTGCATTCGTGTTTACGTATAAAAGTAACTTGACGTAATGTTTCTATTACCAAAGCATATGACGTACGTATTTAATTGCTACATTTGAGTAAAAAAATCCGAAGTTAAACGGATATATAAAGAAATTAATAATTAAACTTAACTCCGGGAATAAATGGCGGTATATGATCTCATAAACTGACACTTTAGAAGGTAAAGTGTGAGGTACGTGAAGTATAAAACTTAGGTCTTAGCTAAATTAATTAAATTTACCCCTAATGCCTTAAAGATAGACATCTAGTTAGCATTCGATTCAAAAATAAACTAATTAATGGGCCTATTAAACATATGTGTTTATATTATACTATATAAAGCATGACAAACATTGTGGGCAAATGTGCCTATTTCTCGAAATAGTTGATAGCTAAAAGGTATCTGCATACGATGTGTCGCGGCGGCATGATTAACCTATCACGTTGGATACTGAATACGTCATAGTTAATAGTCAGTATTTGTGTATGCGGTGCGCCACAGCATCATAGTTTACCACAAATCATTTTTGGATACTGGTTATCACTATCACGAGTTCGAGTGGCCAGAGACCATCACAATGCTCAGCTTATACTGGACACTCAACCTCTGACTACCCCGGAAGGGTTTAATGGACGAAAAGATACTCATATACATACACATCACGCCTGATTCCTTGTAGAGGGGTAGGCAGAGATCACGGATCCCCATTTGTCTCGATCCTGACTGACCATTTTCGCTTAATTGACACTCATACATCTTCTCATACACTCTCGGCGGTTATAGGTACTCCTAACGTCTCCCTTTTTTCAATTATATGTCCTAGACACATATGTTTGTTGTATTTTATATAAGGTAGCGTAAGGTCGTAAAATATTCGTTACATACAAGTAAATTGGGATAGAGTGACCTTGTAGGGCGCTCCGTTGTTTTGCATACACTGTGTCTTGCTAAAGTGGTCACGTAGGACGTCCCATGACGTGATCAACTGACGGGTGACTGACTATGAAGGGGCATGGAGTCGATGATAAAAGGATAAATTAATTAATTAATATAGAGTGGTATCAAAATAGTTAAAGTCGATGATGAAAAAGAAAATTAATTAACGCAGGAAGTGTTCTAATATCGTGAAGGGTTTGGAAATGAGTTATGAAACATAATTAATTGTTACGTGCAAGATACATTCGTCCTAATGTACGTCCTATGCACAAAAACATTAATTAGTATGAAACAGGACTATCTGTCATTCTTGCGCTGATGTTTACCTGTGTGTAAATGAATACACTTACATACTAATCAGGTCCGCGTTAAATTTTATTTCGCGTTTTCGCAGTTATTTTAGATCACAGCAAGGAAACTCATTTTGTAGTAAATCGTAAAAAACGGCCTTTCTCATAACATATATAATAGAACTAAATACCCTAAGATCACTTGTCCCTCTTACTGCCCTGAAGAAACGTAGCCGTTTACACTATAATTAAATCTAGAACACCGATATTATATGATAATGTAATAAATATACAGCGGATATTATAAATATAAAACCTAACCGTCTCCACACACCGCTAAGTTCCCTAATCAGTATGTGTCCCGTATCCGTCGCGACAATTTGACGAATGCACAAATTGAATACTGATTTAAAGCATAACGATTTGCATACGATTTTGTTAAACAACTGCAATGGCTGTAGCCTGCTGACCTACCTGTGTAACGGAGCTATGTATATACATACATACATACACATCACGCCTGATTCCCTGTAGAGGGGTAGGCAGAGATCACGGATCCCCATTTATCCCGATCCTGACAGACCACTTTCGCTTCATTGACATTACATTATACATCATACATCTTCTCATACACTCTCGGCGGTTATAGGTAAACCTAACGTCACCTTTTTTCAATATAGCGTCTATCTGACTGTTATATGTCTACGCAAAGGAAAAGAGTAATATGGGGACTTAATACTCCTCAGTCACGTTCAAAGAAACTCTTTATATTGTAGGAATCGTAAGGGTTTATAACTATTTCTTGGAACAGTTATTAGTACTTAAATAGTAAAAAGGCTGACAGCCTCTCACATTAGGTGACGACTATCTGGTTAACACGTGGGTTCGAGGGTAAATTAGCGAAGATGGATATGTGCAGGGCATAATGGTAGTAAGTGTTAAGTCTAATTGTGCAGAAAAACGAACCGAAAAAAAACACCTTAGCAAATTATTTTAAGTACTTTGATGTAAATTAATTCATTAATTGATTATACATTGCTAACCTAGTGAATCAAAAATACTTCTCTAATTAATATAATTTTGTCTTTGTCGCCAATCTAAATAAAGCCAGCTTTAGACATTGTATCCACCTTCCAGGCTATCTAGACACATAATAGGTATTTAAAATAACCAATTTGGCAAGGATATAAAATATTTTAAACAAAACTTTATGTTCTGTCCCATTGTAAGGTTTCGGTTATGAGAAATAAAATGGGGAACAATGAAACCTCATTATTCGGGACTCTTTCGTGCGGGTGGTCTGAAATTAGGTGGTCCGTATAGGGATGTCGGTAGGATTTTAAAAATATCGATATGTCAAAGATTTTCATCGATAAAATGCTTTTGTTTATTTCTTGGAGCTTTGAATTTTCTTCGTATTTTTTTCTGGCCGATCTTATCGATTTTTCTGCGATTTTATTCAGATTCCCTTGTTTGTTTAATTGATAATTGAATAAGAGTAACTCTATTCCCAATATTGTTTGTACATAATTCTTTTTCCTTTACGAAAAAAAAAATCGAATCTAAATCATCGATAGTGTTTCACCATCCCTAGTTCTCGGTTATTTGGGATCCGTGCTTCGAACTTAAATTGGAGAATTAGCACCGTTTATGTTAATCGTTTATTTTCTACGGCTTAGGAATATTTCTCGTGTGACTGAGTCTAAGACATTTCCCAAAACATGGACCTTAGTCCACTAATGCTCTCTGCAAAATATCAGTTCAATACATATATATACAATACAATACATAATATAATCGGTTTTACTCGAAATTATTAGGAATAGTATGATTCGTTAATGATGCATTTTTAAAGATGTAGTATCGATATTTTCTGCATATCTTCTTAAGGAAATGAAGACGTGAATATAAGTGTATGTACTAGATATCCAGGTCACAACTCATAGTCTGAGATCTAGAAACACTTATAAAGACATCAGTATCAAGTTACGCGGCGGCTATCTCAAAGGGTACGGTAAGCAGAAAAACTGCACAAGCCATTTAATAAGCAAATATTCTTTGTATTTGCAAAGTATGTTAGTTTCGTATGTGTATAGTACTCATACACACTCAGTGGTTATAGGTACTCCTAACGTTAATATATGGATTCCTTTTACCTGTATTAATAAACTTATAATTATCTTACTAGACAAATAGAAAAAAAGACAAACGCATTCACGACCATTAACCTTGCGGGGTCGTCAGAGGTTCAGGTATCCATCTCCGCAATTACGAAGTTAGTAATTCTATGGACACCTCGAACCCACGTGTTGACCAGATAGTCAGTACTCAATGTGACAGATCATGACAATGCTAGTCCCAGACGTATATAGAATGCATATAGAATTAATATACATATAAAGCAGCTTTTAATCCAGGAATGTCGTAGAGGGCGACTAATTAGCGATGGGCTAACAACCCAGTACAGATATTCGTGACGACCCCGATTTACCTACATTCTAAAAGTGACCTAGGTTTTTTATATCTCCATGACTGTGTCTACCTCGAAAGGGACAAAGGGACTAAATAACTTAGATTCCCTAGACTTATAAACTAATACCGCTTATTTTATTTACTATATGAGATCGGGTCGTTTCACGATAAATTAATAAAAATAACATTATTTATTTTACCCGACGTTTCATATAGTAAAGTATATATAGTAATCGGTCTCATATAGTAAATAAAATGAGTATAATCGCTATATTGAAAAAGGGTGACGTTAGGTGTACCTATAACCCTCGAGAGTGTATGAGAAGATATATGAATGTCAATGAAGCGAAAGTGGTCTGTCAGGATCGGGACGAATGGGGATCCATGATCTCTGCCTACCCCTCTACAGGGAATCAGGCGTGATGTGTTTGTATGTATGTATAAATCGTGAGTGTTTAAAAATAACTAATACTGCTTGCCTCCTATTAAATCTCGAACCCGCAGCATTCCTTGTATATTTACGGAGTGTGTATGCGGACCTTATCCAGTGATACCCTCGCAAAAAGCATCGCTAACGATCAACTCGGTGTGTAAGTCGCTATCAAGTAATCTAAGTGTGGCAACACTGAGGAATTGCACTGTCATATTTACTTAAGGCTGCTCGCATATACAAAAATATACATACATACATACGCTTCACGAGTTGAGTATACACACTCCCTTTTTTATTGTGACGGTGTAGTCAGAGGCTTTAGTGTCTATCATCTAAAATTCGTAGGCTTGTTAGGTACGAGCCCTTCAAACTCAGGGTTTCTCTCAGGCTTCGTTCTCTAAATACTGGGCTATGACGATATATTCGCTATTTCTCTCGATCCTGACAAACCACTTTCGCTCCATTGGCATTCCTCATACACACTTGACGGTTATAGCTACTTTTAACGTCACTTCTTTCAATATGGCTATACGATACTACTTATTATTATACTAAAAGTAATACTGACTATCCGGTCAACACGTGGGTGCGAGGTGGCCATAGAATTACTACCTTCGCAATTGCGGAGATTGCGCGTTTGTCTTTTTCTTTTTAAAAGTAATAGAAATAATAAATACTAAATGTGTATGGACAGCCTTAATACAGTGGTTCGATGGCGCATTGGTCTCGGTCGGGTTATAGTTTGTTGAACCAATTTTTTGCCCATTCCCTACCGGTTGAGGTTCAGTACTTTTTACGCGAACTAAGCTTTTGTGCTGTGCTGTTTTTCTACAGTTTCTTGATAATTTTCCATGTATACGTCACGAATTTTTAAAGGAATAGGTAGAGTTAAGAAGCAGAGTTATTTTGATCTTGCTAGTCTGTTTTTTTGTTACATTTGCGCATTTACACGGTCGGTTTAAAGTATTTAGTTGGTTATAATTGAATTGACTGTTTTTTCAAAGGCTTATCAATGTATGATAGTAGTTTATACATAGATACATTCAAGCCTACAGTTCCCTAATGGGATATACATAGACTATTGAGTACTGAACAATCCTAACAAAATTCTTTAATGTTTTTACGTACTTCCACATTATTGTCGTTTCCTCATACATAACTCATTCATGATTTAGAGATAAATAGCTGTAGTTAAAATATAGCGTGAATTGTATGTATGGAGATAAAATCAATGTCATTATTTTGAGATAAAACAACCAAATACGTTACAATGCGTAATGTAGCACGCCGAAATAACATCATTTTATCTATTGTAGCCATGAAATAGTTTACGACAATACTAGGCATCACGATAAATACTCTTGTTCATACATACATATCACGCCTGATTCCCTGTAAAGAGGTAGGCAGAGATCAGGCATTCCCATCTGTCCCGATCTTGACTAACCACTTTCGCTTCATTGACACTTATACACACTAGGTGCTTATAGGTACTTCTAACGTCACCCTTTTGTTCATTCATACATGATTAAGAACTTAATTAAGTTCATGTTTAAGTCTCAAAGTTAAATATTAACTAACACACGTTAATGTTTGCTTACAAAGACAAAGGTTCCTTAATCCATGTTAGGTAATGTTAGTTAGGAATGGTTAACGTTACAATGTTAACACGTTACGTTTGAAGCTGCGACGACCTTAGACTAAATAGAGAATTTAACAATGTAAGTAACCTGACTCGTTACTGGTTTTCAAGGTATCCTAGGTTACTAAACTATGCATTTATTAAGGTTCTCACGTTCAAAAATTGGATACAACAAAGGATCCGAAAACGTCGCTGAAGAGAGATAAATTATAAAATTAAATAGAATAAATTACAATACAAATTTATATGATATAGGGGATATAAACAAGAAAATAACAAACATCTTTCTAAAGTAATATAAGTTTATTTTTTAGTTAGATCACTTTCTAGTCGAAATTTCGAACTCTACAGACACATCATGTTAGGAACAATGTTACTAACGAGCTAACGGTTACAATATAACATTACATGTTTAATAATTGTAATGTATTCTACGCGCTATTATGTTATAAATATGAATCATGGGTTTGTACATCTTCTACCGGAATATAAACGTTTGCAAATTAAGTAACTCTCTACCATTTAGTAGAACTATTGATCTGTATACATATGTGTATTTCTTATATCTTATAAAATTATAGATAGAATCAAAAATAAATACTTAACTTATTTCCAAACATACTATTTTAGCCAAATGTTTAAAACGCGATCTCCATTTCGGCGTCGAGACACCAACTAACATAACATTCCCCTCGATCGGTGCGATTGACAGGTCGCCGCTCGGTGTTTACGTATCGAGCGCCGGGCGGCTCACACGTGCACGAGGGGTGCTCAGTAGCGTCATGGGCGGCACCCGAGAGCCACGCGCACATGGTTAGTCACCGGCATTTTAAAATACACGACGGTATCACTCTAGGATTATGCAACTCCATCACGCTATCTAACCGTACTAACTCGATTGACTAGTGTATGTCTGGAGTGACACGTGCTCACCCCGCGGCCGCTTGTCCAATCGTAGGAGGGGTACGGGTTCCGGCGCGTGTCGGCCGGCCAATCGCGGCTCGTGTACGACTTTGCACCGGCCCGGCAGGAGGCGAGCGCACCCCTCAGTGCGGCCGCGGCCCCCGCCATGGCGACACTGGTAGCCGGCGCGCCCAAGCCAACCCTCGCCAAGAAGCCCTCCGTCAAGAAGTACAAGGCCCCCACGCCGCCAGACAACGCGGAAACCAGCCAGGATAAGGAGAACACAGTGCAAAGTGACGAACAACATGAAACAGATTGTGTAACACAACCGGAGGTTAAGACCCCAACATCGCCAGCTGTTAAGAAGCTGCCCAAACTGAATGGCGACAGGAATTCGGTGCTGAGCAGGGCGGCGATGTTCGAGAGCAACAGCCCTAAAGGCAAGGATCCGGCTGAGATGTCGTTAAGGGAACGAAAGGCCCTGTTCGAGAAGAACAAGGGCGCGGCCATTGTGCCCAAGGCGCCCTTCGGAATGGCACCCTCTGCTAAAACCCTGCTCGACAAAGGTGAGTCCCTGTTTACTTGTATTGAAGCCAAAAGTGATTTGTTTGTGCCTTTTAAAGTACATGTTGTAGTCAGTTATGTTTTTCGCAGGTAAAGTTGTAAAATAACAGTATTTATTTGTTTACATGACATTTATTATTATTGACAGTGGTTCTAATACAACAATGCATATTAGTGATTATTAACAAGATTATATATATTTACTCATAATAAGTAACGTATATTAACACATTTTCCTTACTCATTTGGGTTTTACCTTCCTGTTTGTTATACACAAAATCAATAGCGTCAATCACTAGTATTCCTGTAACAAAAAACTGACAAAACAACGTGTGTAAAAACTCTATATCTGATAGTAGGAAGCCATAGCAGTCAATATAATTAACATAGTTTTTACGGCCTCAACAAATTCTAGTACATACAGTGAAGTAAGAGCAAATTGCACAATATTACATTAACAAGTACCGAATAGAATAGTATGTAGAAAGAATGTTAAGTGGACTTATTTCTTTGCTATAGTTTCTACATACATAAACAATATATGTATTTGGTTATATGTTCTCTATTGTTATGTAGAGTCTTCTAAAATTAAGTTGAATAGTAAACGTTTTGTATTCTCAAAAGTAAATTCTTAAGGTGTGTTTTAATGTTATTGTGCAAGGGAAGAACCATATAGTCAAGTAAAAAAAGAGTAAAAAAACACAAAAGCGCTCTATCACTATACACAAATCTTTGAAGCATTTTTATACGTCAAGGTTCTGTCTATCTGAACAGGAATTACCTTGATGTAGAATGTATGTGGAGGCAATAAAGATTCGTTGATCCCTCATTAAAACTATAATCAATATATTCACACCATACGGGTCGTCATTCAAGCCACAATTATTCCAATGACTCTACAACTACATAAATACATACACATCTCGCCTGTTTCCCTTTAGATGGGTAGTCAGAGATCCCTAGTTATACACCCTAGTTAATAATTATATTTTAGGACACTATTACACCAATTGAACTAGCACCTAGGTAAGTTCATTTAAGACTTGTGTTAAAGGTACTAGTCAACGTATATTTAACAAATATATACTTATTATATATAGATAAATACATATATAGCATATATAAATCAACAACCAGACTGGAAAGCAGAAGAAAAGAGCAGTTCTTAACTCTGCCTCTATCGGGAATCGAACCCGGGACCTCACGATTAGCGTTCAGGTGGTTAAACAATCGCGCCACGGAGGTCGTCAAAGATCACGGATCCACAATAATTTCGCTCTTAGCAAACCACTTTCATATCATAGACATCCATACATCTCAAACACTCGGTGGCGTACGTATTTCTAACACAACCCTTTTTCTCTGTCCACTCCAAGATGTTTTACAGTCGTGAAGCATAGCATCGATGCATCGGAGCATTCAAAGGCTATAATTAGTTCGTTCCTCAAACGTTATAAGGGGAATACATACCATTAATTAGCGATGGGTTGGATTAGAGATATCTCGAGATCAGTCATGGATATTTAGTTTTAGAGGAATGGTTAATAAGGTGACGTTAGGGGTACCTATAACCGCCGAGAGTGTATGAGAAGATGTATGAAAGTGGTCTATCAGGATCGGGACAAATGAGGATCCGTGATCTCTGCCTACCCCTCTACAGGGAATCAGGCGTGATGTGTATGTATGGTTAATAAGATGTCTTTAAAGCCTTTCGGGGTAGTCAGAGGTTAGGAATCCATTGTATGCTGAGCTTTTCTTTGAGCCATTTGCACACTTTTTCTACCTGATAGTCAGTATCATAAGTAACAATTGTTAAACAAGACAAAGACAAACGCGTACACGCCCATTAACCCTTGCGGGGTAGGTTCAGGTGTCCATCTCAGCAATTGCAAAGGTAGTAATTCTATGGCCACCTCGAACCCACGTGTTAACCAGATAGTCAGTACTCAATGTGACAGGTGGTAAGCCATGTCGCCATTTACAAACACTATTACCTGTGTTAAACAAAGCCGTTGCATATTAATCTTTCTTTAACCTATTTCGAGAAAACAGTTTTTTTTTTCAATGTTTTCTATCCAAGAGAAGTATTATATTAGAAATTTTCTGTTATAAACGACTGATTGCGTATGAGGAGGTATATGAGTGTCAATGAAGCGAAAGTGGTTGGTCAAGATCGGGACAGATCTTTAATCTCTGCCTACCCTAGGGATTCAGGCGTGATGTGTGTGTATGTATAATGATAGATTGACAAAAGGAATAAATTTGTGTAAAATGGGAGTCAGATAGACGCCATAATGACGTTGAGTGTGTATGAGTGTCAATGAAGCGAAAGTGGTCTGTTAGGATCGGGACAGATTGGATCCGTGATCTCTGCCTACCCCTCTAAAGAAAGATGGCCGCGATGTGTATGCATGTATGTATTCCTAACTCAATGCAAAAGTATAGAAGGCAAAACCTAACCGGCTACTGCACGTACGATGTTACGTTCTCGAAATGGTAATTTATGCTAATCCAGTGGGTTTAAGACTGCCAGGTAGCAGAGAACACTTTCACTCGCTTTTGAGTGAAACTGCTCCATTTAGTGTAAATGGACATATCTTATAGTTATCAGTGTGTATATGGTTTTTATTATGTCTTTGTTACTACTAATTAGGATTTCTAAATACTTTTGCTGATAAGTTTATGTATAGTCTTCAATTTCTGATTACATTTGTGGTGCAAAGGATTATCCATCTTAAGTCGAAACGAGAGGTCCTGGGTTCGATTCTTGGTAGAGGTAGAGTTAAGAACTAGTTTAGAACTAGCCTATGCTTTTCATCTGCTTTCCAATCTGATCTTTAATGATATATTCACTAATCGTGTGTATGTATGGTTATTAAATATATGTTAACTGGTACCCTTAACACAAGTCTTAAATAAACTTAACAAGGGGCTAGTCCAATTGGTGTAGTAGTGTCCCAAATATTATTATGATTTTCAATTAATCCTCAATATTGTAACGTCCCTAGGTTAAGTACGTACATACATGTTACTGCCTTTCCCTACAAAGGGGAGAGAGAGTTCACAAATCCCTATATTTAGAAAGAAAGTAAGAACAATTCCTCCCTATCCTGCCAAACCACTTTTACTCCATTGACGTAACTCTACCATTTAGTCATACGTATACACAACTTTACAATGATGTCAGTGGTCACCACGAATCAAATATAACGAGGACCCGGCGTAAGGAGCGGTTCCCGTTATCCGGTGCGGAGGCCAAATGGTGTGTTTTAATTGGTGCGGAGTCTAAAAATGTGTAGTAGAAGGAAGATACCTAATTTGATTGGCCGATGCCGTGTTTTGATTGGTTGTCATATCTCCCCTCTATCCCGCGTACCTCGTTTCACCCCGCGTAATACCACGCTAGTTTCCATACAAATATTGCGTAAGGCCCACTCCTCTTATTAATTACTCCACGGTGGTCACTCAAGCCTCTATTTACCCCAGAAGAGTGAACGGTCGTGTTGTGTTTATGTCTTAGAGTGACCTATTTTGAAGTGAGACATAGGAAGCTGCACCAAGTGGCGAAATAGATTGACCTGTATTTTGAACGATGGACGATATTTCTCAGTGTTGTTGGCTTTGAGATTAGTGCCTATCTATATGTATACACTCACGACCGTTAAATCTTTTTGGGTTAGTAAAAGACTGAGTGTTCACTTTCAATTTCGGTTTGTGTTGGTTTTTGGGCATTCGAATTTTTTATTTTTACCTAACAAACACTCTGCAGAGAAACGGGCGTGATGTATATGTATGTAGTAAGCTAAAATAAGTCTTTAGCCTATTGGTATAACATGTTAAATATATATATATTATAATATTTTAATGTGCTCGCCGTATTGTAATTCATCGGGATTATGTTATGACATTTGATAGCACATTTATAATATCGTATCATACAAGTATATCCATAGTTAACAATCTCAACCTCAAAATTAGTGCCAAAAGATATTTTGTTGATAGTTTAACTCTTTATTGTAATCTGAAGTCACTAAGGTATAAACGATAGACGGTCTTAGGGCTTTAAGCTATTTCTTTCAGTCAAACATTATGTAAAAAGGAAATTAGGTTATCCGCAATAATTTGCCAATCTAAAACAAAAACTACGCAATAAAAATACATACGCGTTCACGACCATTAACCCTTACGGGGTAGTCAGGTTCAGGTGTCCATCTCCGCAATTGCGAAAGTAGTAATTCTATGGCCACCTCGAACCCACGTGTTAACCAGATAGTTAGTACTCAACGTGACAGGTGGTCAGCCATGTCGCCATTTACAAGCACTAACTACCTATTACCTGTTCTGGGAACAGGTAGGTTTCCTCACGATGTTTTTCCCTCACCGTAGTATTTGACGCATTTCGTAAATGTATTTTTATTACGAAATTGTACATAGAAATTCATTAAACTTCAACAAAGATACCTGATATTAAATAACGAGAACTCATGCATAATAATGCAGAATTCGAGTAAATATTTTTTTCACTCACTTCCTGTGATTTTTGTTTCTGGCAATGCATATCGAATGCATCTTAGCTTGCAGAAAAGTCACGTACAATTCACGGAAAGTAATTGTGCGGCCTCTTTTAGGCCCGTGGCTGTTTCTGCGAAGTCCTTTGTCTGCATTTTATTTTATTATTTACAAGTCAAATTTGACGATCCAAAGGCGATAGATATTTATATTTCATATATTTGTCATTTCGCATTACATATTCATAGATATGTAATTTCGCATTTTTACAGGAAAGCGATTCAAAGTTATAAATAGTTGAAGGAAAATTGTATGAAATCCAATTATTGTAAGATTTTAAATGGGTGTTAAATGAAGATTATTCGATTATTTAAAACTTTGAATTGCCCTCCTGTGTAAAAGCAATTCAGTAAGATAGCTATTCTACCGTCATGTCTTTTTCGGATCGTCTAATAAAACATATGTAAGTCAGTCAATCATATGACGATATATTTGAAAAGGGTGAAGTTAGATTTACCTACAACTGCTGAGTGTGTAAGAGGAGGTATAGATGTGAAGCGAAAGGGGTTTGTCAGGAAAAGATATATTCTATTGACCTCTAGTTCTTCAATCGACTCATACGCCAGGAAGAATGACAGTTAGTTAGTATTTTACTTACATGCCAACTAACACGGTACCATCTGTATATGCTATAATTATGTTATAACATAAGGAAGTAAATCGTAAGAGACTTGATTGAAAATTATTTGTAACTAAATATCCATTATATTCAAATGAGGTTCAGTATTAACACATTTAAATACAATACAAGGCATTCGAAGCAGTGCCAAATAGTAGTATTGGTTTGGGTCGAGTTCAAAATCTTAATTTTACACTGCGAAAATAAGGTTTAAAAACGTTTTAAGTTAATATATTATATGAACATAAAATACAATAGTTAAATTTTAGATTTAATAGTCAACTTTCACGGTTATTTCATGAAAAGGAAGACAGAAGTTGAAGTACATTTGTTTAAAACAAAATACGAGGGTAGCAAACGAAAATATTTCCTATTTCTAAGTATAAGAAAGGAAAATTAAAGTTCCTTATGGTCACGTCTTAGGACTATTCTGGATAATATAAGTCGCTTAGTTACCTGGTTAGTTCTATATCAATGTAATTTGATACTTCACCATTCGAGGGTTCGCGAAATCACCCATCCAAACACTAACCACGTGTGCCGTTGCTTAACATCTTTATAGAACCGGTATTTTAAACATAACGTTTATACAATGAATCACCCCTTTTTTATGTCAAACATGTTATTGCGAATAAACGTAAAAAATCACACTTCTAAGTATTTATTTAATATACTTTTCAATTTTCTATACTAGGACACTAACAGCACGTATATATAAAAGCCATGTTCTTTATAGAGGGGTAGACAGAGATCACGAGTCTTAAGCGTTCCTAACATTCATTTCTTTATGCAATGATTGAAAAGGGCATGCTTCGATGGTTTGGACATGGTATGCGGATGAATGATAGTAGATTGATAAAAGTAATCACATATATAGCATATATAATCAACGCCTAAACTGGAAAGCAGAAGAAAAGAGTCGTTCTTAACTCGGCTTCCGCCGGAAATCGAACCCGGGACCTCACGATTAGCGTTCAGGCGGCCAATCGATCGCGCCATTAAGGTCGTCAAAATATTATATTAATAGTATCCCAAATATTATTATGTTAGGGTCGGTCGGTAGCAATCGATTGCCTCTACCTATCCCGTTAGCGAAGTAGGTGTGAATATGTTCATGTATACATTAGCACAAGACTGTCCCAGACAAGTAAAACCTTCCAAAAATAAATAGATGACTAACAGTGGGTTCAACGACATTATCTTTGCATAGGACGAGTTGTATTTGCTTAGCGATTCACACGTGCTTTTTGGTTATTGAGGACTGATAGCGTGTGAAATATTTGCCTTTTTCGGGTACCGTTTATAATGGCAGTTGAGAATCTAATATATGGTATAAAGAATTTGAATTTGCACTTAATAGTAATGAAATATAAGTTGTTTTACTACAGTAAAATAATGATCTTTTTGGTCCTTATGGTTTTTTGCTGGCTGTCTGGGGCCCACGTCTAAAGCTTTTATTCATAAACGGCTTTCAATATCAGAGCAGTAATATTGTAAAGTTGGTAGTGAATGATCAAAAGTGGGAATTTAACATTAAAATCAGCAAAAGTGTCAAATTTTGCTTAAAAAACGGCGAATTTTGACACTTTTGCTAATATCTTCACATTACTACCGTTCTGATATTGAACTGATATTTTGCAAAGGACCTAGGTCCCTGGTTACATGTAATTGTGATGTGGCACGCACAAATCGTAGCTTTCAATCCAGTTATACCTAAATGAAGCTCTGACCATCCCCCAAAGTTATTCACTTGTGATGCCTTCGTTATTTAAGAACATAACTACATTTACTTACATAAATAGACATCACGCCTGATTCCCAGTAAAGGCGTAGGCAGATATAAATTTAACTAAATTTACTTACTAGTTAAGAAAAGCGTCAAGACATTACAAATTTGTATCAGATCAAACTATTTAAAGTAATGTTTTCCTAACGCTACATACGACAGTTATATTTTTAAATCCTTTACTGCTAAGTATTTATGTTTTTTAGGTAAATTCGCAGCTAGGTTACCTGGTTTTGTCAAACTAATAAATAAATATTGACAATAAACTAAATCTGTGTTAAACACACATCATATTGTGTACATATTTTTTCTTCGTTTCATATCGATTCGTGAAACTGAATAAAGAAATTCTGTGTGGCATTTCAGACATATATGAAATAACATATACATTCACGTCCTTTAATACCATGGCTCTAACAGAACGTTGGAAACATGCTAAATATACATAATACACATCACGCCTGATTCCCTGTAGAGGAGTAGGCAGAGATCACAGCCCCATTTATCCCGATCCTGACACATCACTTTCGCTTCATTGACGCTCATACACCACATACACACTCGTTGGTTATAGGTACTTCTAACGTCATCCTTTTTCAATATGGCGTCTATCTGACTGTCATATGTCTTATTGGGCCGGCCCCTACTTGACCGCTCTTCCACTTCACTTATAATAATAATAGATATTGTATAATATAATATATTGGGGATATAATCCCTACAAGGTAACTTTTTAGCATGAATATTCGGCTTGCGATGTCATAATAAAACATGTGTCAGGTTGCTAGTCCATCTCCCAATAGATTCTGTTTACCCCTAGTCCCTTAGTCGCCTCCTACAACATGTTGAGAGGAATGGCAGCTAGTTAGCATTCTTTTTACGTCCCAGATTAGCACAGGACATATACAGTAAACAATATATTTTACACTAATTTTCTTTGTTCCCAGTTATCTAGGCTACAATTTGAATACTGTATCCAGACTAGTGTTTGCAACATATCGTACAAAAGTTAGAGAACCTAAGTTATGGCTAGCTCTTTGTTAGATATCTAGGGCATGCATTGTTCTATCTTAACGTCTTACTTACTTCATACTTTAGTCTCACTTGACTGTTTAGTTTAGTCTTATATATTCACGCCTCTACGTCAGTAAGGGTACAGATACTATGGATCGCCACCTGGAACGGGTAACAAATCTCCCTTGCTTCACTCACACCCATTAAGCTTCTCATACATGCTCTTCTGTTCTTCACACTACGTGCACCTTGAGAAGAATGATATAATTCAAGTGTTTTGCTATTATAAGGATAAATGTAGGGTTCGGTTGATCTATTGAGCGAAGGGCTAAAAACCTTTATAGATTATGTAATAATAGTCATAGTCAGGTAATAGTACTTCTCAATGGTGACAAGGCTTACCATCTGTCACATTGAGTACTGACTGACTATCTGGTCAACACGTGGCTTCGAGGTGGCCATAGAATTACTACCATCGCAATTGCGGATATGGAAACCTGAACCTCTGACTACCCCACAAAGATTAATGGTCGTGTTGTATAACTAGGTAGTTTTCTAACTACTACTAGTCAGTAGATATATGTATGTACATATTTTGGTTAGATAAAACAGATTTGTTACAGTTTTACAGCCCATTGTTAGTAGAAGAAAATGTCGATAATTGCCTTTTGTTTAAGCGAGCCTCTGATAAGGAAATTCGTAAAGCCTCTGGTTGTTAGACGGAACGACAAGCGAAAAAATTCTAAACTTCTCAAATACCTGGTATTGTTGACTAAATAGTTTTTGTTTTGCTGGTTCGTAACTCGTTTAGAGTTTAGTTGAATTATAGTGTAAAATCAAGTTACATTAGTTTAACACAAACATACATACATACATACGCTTCACGACTTGTGTATACAGACTCCCTTTTTTATTATGGCGGGGTAGTCAAAGGCTTGAGTGCCCTTCTCCGAAATTTCGAAGGCATGTTAGGTATTGGTCATTCGAAGCCCGCGTATCACTAGATAGACAGCACCCAACGTGATAGGTAGTGAACCGTATCGCCGTATATAGGCACTGTCTATTACCTATCCTGAGGGATAGGCAGGTTACCTCACAATGTTTTTCTCTCACCGTTAGCGACTGTAAATAATCTACGTGACTGAAAAACACATATTTTTAAATTTCTTTCGTTGGTACATGCCAGAGTCGGGATTCGAACCTATGACCTTTCTCATACGAAGTCCGAGGTCTTACCCACTGGACTACAGCCGCTATTTAATTATTATTTAACACAAACAGTAAGTGAAAAACTGTCAGTGTTTGTACCCGTATGATTTGTAGGAGCATAACTGGTAATTAGTGGGTGTCAAGTGCTCGCGAAAAGGTGATTACCAAACCTCTGAATACCCTGTAAATACATAGAAAAAAGCAAAATAATTTTAGCACGGTTCTGCCCTGATTAAGTTTTTCTTAATTATTTTTTTAATTCTGTCTCGTGTCACAGATTATTTAGTTTCTTTAATTACAAGCTGCTAAAGGCACCGAAATTAGAAATTTTCAGCCACTGATTGTGACTGATGTTTCGTGACTGAGTGAAAGCTGTGATGAATCGGTCGACAAAAGGTTGTCAACGCCACTCTTGCATGAAAAGAAGGACAGACGAAAGAGGTTTTATAGCTATAGTGTGTATCTGTGAAAGCTTACTTTGCAAAAGAAGATTTCTTGGCAGTGGAATTAGTATTATTTATGGTCATGACCATACTTTTTCCTAATCTTGCCTTAATTTAGTCTTTGAATGACTAAATATTTTTTTGTTAAGCTGTAGTATTTGATACGTTACTAGTATTAAAATATGAAGTTCAAACACGACAAGCATATCGCCGCCATGATTGAGTCTGCAAATCTCTGGACTCAGACAGTACTTTGAATTCCAAGGTGTCAGATAGGACAGAAAAAATTCTCGGCCTTCTATAATTATCGAGGTTATGATTGGTGACAGGTAACCAACCCATCTCTTAATGGATGTTGCTTATCCTTACTCTAAGTCGATTCCGAACACATGCTGGGATAACATATCAAATACACTCCTATATGTACCTAAAGCTAAAGGTAGAAACTATCGATTGCTACTTGGAACAGGTGACAAATCTCCCTTGCTTCACTCACACCCTTTAAGCTTCTCATACATACATGCTCTTCTGTTCTTCACACTACACCCGCCTTGAGAAGAATATCTCAAATTTTGATATAGCAGTAGTATTTACATTTATTACTAGGCTAGTGAGATAATGATTTCATCTAATAGACAAACGATAGAGTATTAATATTGTATTGGCATTAAGACAAATTAAGTATTCTTTAAAGACAATGGCCAGTTTTACTCACGACATTTCAATAAGACAGAATTGCAAGGAAAATCAATGGGTTGACCTCGCATACATTGTAATTATGGTGACAATTAACGTCACCATTGGATTAAATTGGTAGCTGATTAAAGAGGTAATCGAAACATTGTAATATTGTAGACAAAATGCTTTAACCCTTGCGGGGTAGTCAGAGGTTCAAGTGGAGTCTATAAGTCCAGAGGTTGGAATTGTATGACTACCTCGAACCCACGTGTTGACCAGATAGTCAGTACTCAATGTGACAGGTGGTAAGTCATGTCGCCATTTACAAGCACTAACTATTACCTGTGTTAAACAATGCAGATACAGTATTTATGTAACCTATTTCGAGATACGACTATTACCTGTTTGGGGAACAAATAGGTATTTAAGTATATTTAAAAAAAAGAAGATGACCATAGAATATACAACATATTCAAATAATGACGTTACAAATATATAGATCTGCTGAATGTGTATGAGGGTTTATTTGTATGTCAATGAAGCGAATGATCTCTGTTATAAAATCGCAACCCTAATTTTACGTTAAACAGTTACCTAGGAGATATATCACCGAGGTTCTGTCCACCCCGAAAGGGATTAAAGAACGTGAAATAATACGTTCCCAGTTCTTAATAAGCATTTAACCCGGTTTTAATGCCAAAGCTCACTTATCAATGTTAATCCATAAGAGCAAAAAGTACTTTAAAATACAGTCAGCAATAAAAATCACGTTCGCCATTTTAACTACGTGACCGTGCAATGGAGAGGCGACGAAACGTGACCGAAGTAAGATTTATAATTGGGGTTCTGGTGCAGAGATTGTGTGTGTTAGGAAGATTGATGTTTGTGAGGTTTTTTGGAAAGTTTCTCTTAGAATCCTGACTGCGGCATGTACCAATGAATGAACTTTAAATATGTGTTTTTCATTTACGTACATAATTTACAGTCGCTAACGGTGAGGGAAAACATCGCGAGGAAACCTGCCTAAAGCCTCAGGATAGGTAATAGTCAGTGCCTATATACGGCGATACGGTTCACTACCTATCACGTTGGGTGCTGTCTATTTAGTGATACGCGGGCTTCGAATGACCCATACCTAACATGCCTTCGAAATTTCGAGATGGGCATTCAAGCCTCTGACTACCCCGACATAATAAAAAGTGATTGTGTATATACCAGTCGTGAAGAGAATGTTATGTTTTTTTTTCTCTTAGTATTGTGAGGGAAAATTGCTAAACGTGATTTTATGTTATAGTATATATGATTAGAACGTAATAGAATTTTTGTTTAGATTATGGATGACGAGCTATGACGGAATATATACATATATTCACACCGCTGTTTCCATTCTAAGGGGATATGTAGTCTACGAGCTGTATATATTGTTGACCTTTCTCGTCCAACCCTACCATCCAACATGACTTTATGAATAATTTGTTATTATTTTGAATAGATGACATTTAAATTTATTTATTTATATCTGTCTAATATTTCATATCTATTATAATATTTACATGAGGTAATAAATCAAAATAATATCTAGATAAATAAAGTTGATAATAAACTGATAAATATATAATATATAATAGATGATAGATATGAAATTATTCAGCTTTAGTAATCAGATTTATATGTAACATGCTTTGCAAGACTGCAATACAGTAATATTATCACATAATAAGAATAATATTTGGACATTATTACACCAATTGAACTAGCCCCTTGGTAAGTATATTTAAGACTTGTGTTAAGGGTACCACGTAAATATATGCTTATTATACATATATAACATACTTAATCAACGACCAAACTGGGAGTCAGAAGAAAAGCGTAGTTCTTAACTCTGCCTCCACCGGGAATCGCACCCGGGACCACACGATTAGCGTTCAGGTGGCTAACCGATCGCGCCACGGTCGATATACAGGTTTTCTATCGATTTTTAGTCTATTGTTTTCCCTGAGATTCTATTTACCCCATAAAAGCTTACGGAAGTGATTGTTGAGTCTCTATGTAACATAATTCAAATAAAAACGTTATAGTTTTATGATGTTTTTATAACACAAGATTCGTATCGTATTAGATCGATCAATTAAGATTTGAAAAGCAAGGTCGGAAATCACAAATTCAATGTTGTATAACCGGAATGTTGCACTGTTCAATAAGAGATAGAACTTTGGTTTACAATTTAATTAATTAAATTATTGAATCGTGTTTATTATATTTTATTTACTAGGAAATCTTGCACATTCGATAAAATAGGATGAATTCATTTCAATCTTTAGATGTTTCATTATAAATACAAGGAAATACTCGTATAAAAAATTATATTTGAGCTTAAATATGCAAAACAATAAACTTTTAAGATTTCGAAAATGCTTTTTACTTACAATTTTTTGAAAGCTATATGGCCGAATACCAATTGCATTAAAATTTTGTTATTATGTTTGTTTATTTATAGTAGACTAGCGACCCGCTCCGGCCTCACACAGGTAAAAAATATATAGCCTACTCCACTATTCCTATATATTATATGGTTGTTATTATACATATAAACCTTCCTATCGAATCACTCTATCTATTAAAAAAAACCGCATCAAAATCCGTTGCGTAGTTTTAAAGATTTAAGCATACAAAGGGACATAGGGACAAAGAAAGCGACTTAGTTTTATACTATGTAGTGATGACGTTTTTATTTGATACATTGACAACAGTACCTCAATATTCAACGTAAACTACATTTAACTATACATACAACCTTAATTAACTCAATCGATACACCTTTGCATACACACTCGGCGGTTATAGCTACTTCTAAACCGAATGCAAGTACGAATCTAAAACACCTGATCTCAGCAAGGTTGGCTGATGTCGACCTTGACTCTTTGTGTAGCGAACGATGTACTCCGTTCAAATTGGACACACGATCATCTGTGTTTGTTTTGTGTTTATATAAACATAGTTGATAACTAAACAGAACTTTTTATAGTAATTATGACATATGTACAGTCAGTGCTAAAAGTGCAGTCCCAGTAACATTTCATAAGGTTTAAGTTAATAAGAACAAAAGACAGTTTAGTTTTACATTTTAAAACTGGCGCCACTATGCATTGTCATGCCCACTATTCGTTGCCGTGCTTCGAAATGTAAAATATTGTCTTTTGTTCTTTTAAACGTAAACCTTTTCGATGTCTGTACATACATTCATGTCTTCTAATGCCTTTTGGTATGAACAGAATCTTCAAGCCGATAATATCTCCTAGGTCACTTTTAGCATGAATAAATAGGGTTGTGACGTTATATGTAACATTGGTGACAAGTTGCTAGACCATCGCCTATATTCCATACATCTCTCATCCTTTAGTTGCTTCCTACGACATGCCGGAAAGAACGGCAGCTAGTTAGCATTCTTTTACGTCCCAGTCTACTGGATGATCGAGTTTATATATCTTATATGTACAATACCTTATTACCTATATGATGTATACGTATTATGTATGTATGTAATTACACAGAATCTGATAGGGTATCTAATTGCGGGGTTTTTGTGCAACGCTGACCTATTGCTTCCCATACAATATCCATAGAGTGGGCAGCATAGCAACCATTGTCTGGCTGGATGGCAAAAAGCGATTCTTTAGAGCATCGATCAAGCGTAACGCGGGCAATCGTACTGACAGGGTTGTCTAAACTAGAAATCTTTCTATTTTATCTATTAGGCGATAGGCTAGTAACCTGTCACCAGTATAGCGAGTTGAATACGTCGTGGATTAGTAAGGCTTAGACGAAATGAGAAGGTGTAGTGTCCTCGAGGTAATGTGTTTAGCGGAATAGATTAAAAAGTGAAATCGCAACCTCTTTTTTTAAATTAAAATGTAGTATAATAAATTAAATTTGCTCTGTCTTTAAGTCAAAGTAGAACCTATGTAAATATAGCCATTGAGCGTGTATGTGGAGACGTATTAATGACAGTAAAAAAGAAGTAATTTGTCTGATTAGGGACGACTAAGGATCCGTTATAATTTTTCTATTCGTTGCCATGTAAACAAGCCAAAGAACGGAAAGTTACCACCATATACTTATTGTGTATTTATATATCATATCAAGATTGATTCTTAGTTATTCCCAAAATTTCCAGCCTCTAACATAAAATAGCTAATTAACCCCCTAGTCCCTTAATCGCCTCATCAGAACCATAATTAACAAAAGATAACTAACTAAGTTAACACGTTTCTTAATAAAATACAACAATTAAGCGAAATTGCGCCATGGCTACTAGTATTTCGTTTCGTAAGGCTTTTTTACTGAAGCGGTGTGTCAACCTCGAATGAGGTAGCTCGTGGGATTCAGAAGTCAGTCGACTGCTAACTGTGAGAGTGGATGGTTGTGTCTCAAGAAGATTTGTTACGTAAACTGTGCATTTTTTGTTCGTGTTTTTGTGAAGTGTGATAGTGGTTAAGTGAAGAATTTTGTGTTAAATTAGGTGAGTTTTGGATTGAATTTGAGTTTGTTTAAAATAATATTAGGATTAGTGAATTGAAAATGGATTAAAATAAGGGTTGTTGAAGCTTTTAAGTGTAAATTTAGTATGAAGTTATAGTATTTATTTTATATACTAGGTTTTTAGTATAACGTATGACGCAGAAGCAAATACTCAAAATTTTGAATAATATATTGCGAAGCTAATATCATATGACATCAGAATTAGAAAAAAATCTCATCTGTCATCAATCTGATCTCATATGCTTAAAAGGAATATATCAATACATCAATATATAATACAAATTATAGTTCTATAGGCAATTATATTAGTTTTACCATTTTAGTCTATACCTTAAAAAACTTAACTAGCTGCCGTTCTTATCGCCGTGGAAAGGGTCGTAAGGAGTCAATACGTATGCATCACATCCGTTATTCCTGACATGCACCCCTTTATCGCTTTTAGCATATAAATAGGGGTTAAGGGATAGTTTCAGAATTTGTGATCGGTTGCCAACAGATTTCGTAAAACTAAAGATATGTTAAAATAGGGTGATGTTCATGTATTTTCTTGTAGAGAGAAATCATAACTTATGATTCAAATGGATATTGAGTAGATTCTATTAAACTATGCATTAGTAGTTAATTTACTAATAAGCTAGTTACCTTATGAATCAATCCCAATGTGATAGTTCTTCATTTATACGAGTATGTACGCTGAATTCTGGAAAAAAATAAGACAGTAAAACTTTTTGTTTGAATTATGTATTTAATACCATAAAATCTATTGTTGTTTAATAATATTCTTCGTAAAATTATCTATAACGATTCTACGATTATTAGTAAAAGGAAATATTTTGAACAGTTGAACTAGAAAACACGTATTTCTTTGTACCAATTGATCTGGAAAACCCCTACAGTGACTAAGATCCTTACAGCGCATTTCATCATCATTTATACACCTCTTTAACACCTTTCCCATACTGTACTTTCACTTCTCTGAGTCAACAAAGCTTATATTACAATGTGAATCTTCTTTTCCAAGTATCATACATCATTGCCAAATAGTTAGGTACCCTTTGGTCTTATGTATAAGTTCTTGCTACTTAGTTTGGTATCCTTTGCTAGTATGGGACGTAATAGAATGGTAACTAGCTGCCGTTCTTTCTGACATATCGTTGAAAACGACTAAGTGGGCACTATAATATGTCGTAGGAACTGACTAAGTACTATAATGTTTTGGGCAATGCAACATGTCACTTTTCCATATAATTAGTATGAAAGTTTCAATGTTAATGCTAAAATGATCCAAGGAGATTATGTACAAGGTTCTATTCACCTAGAAAGGTATTTTAGGATGTAAATCAATACAAAAACTGGAGGATCATATGTATTTAAGCTTAATAACTGACGGGACTTATCGCGTATGTTTTTATATAACAAAGTTACCTTTATTAACCCGACGTTTACCTACCGTTTTTTATTAATCATGAGTATAAATCGCGAATCTCTTAAAACTATAAAACTCGTATGTACTTATTTTAGAGAAAAAGGTGTTTAATGATCTCTGTCTTCCCTTTAAAGGACAACAGCCATTATGTGTATGTGCTAAAGCCTGTTATTACAGCGTAAATGCCTCCATTGTTGCGATTGTACTACCGTGTTTTTCACGCAATTACTAACATCCTAACAGATTTAAATGTCAATAATGGTACTGTGACAATAGTGCTAGTACTAGACTATTTGAAAATATGTAACTAGAATTCTAATACAAAGACAAACGCGTTCATGACTATTAACACTTGCGGGGTAGTCAGAGGTTCAGGGATCCGCAATCGCGGAGGTAGTAATTCTATGACTACCTCGAACCTACGTGTTGACTAGATAGTCAGTACTCAATGTGACAGGTGGTAAGCCATGACGCCATTTACAAGCACTATTACCTGTTAAGCGGGATGTGAACCCTGTACCCACAGATACAGAGTCAAGCCCCAAACGACTGAGCTATGTCCAATTAACTCTAATACATATGTACACATCACGCCTGTTATCCTACAGAGGGAAGCAGAGATCATGAATTACCATTTTAACCTGTGAAAAGGTTGACGTTAATAGTACTTATAACAGCCGAGTGTGTGAAAGGAAGTGTATGGATCTAAATGAAGCTAATCTAAAAGTAATTTGCTAGGATCAGGAAGAATGCCTAACCACTTTCACAGCATTGGTATCTTGCTTCATCATACACATTCGGCGGTTATTAGTTCTTTTAACGACATTCTTGCTCAGTATTATTTTATACATACACACATACACATCATGCCTGATTCCCTGTAGAGTGATAGACACGGGTCCCCATTTGTCCCGATGCTGACAGACCACTTTCGCTTCATTGACACTCATACATCTTCTCATACACACTCGGCGGTTATAGGTACTCCCAACGTCACCCTTTTTCAATATAGCGTCTATCTGACTGTGATATGTCTTTTTGGACCGGCCCCTACGTAACCGTTTTTTTTATATTGACGGTATTAACGAAGATAGTATGTTCCCAAGGTTCTGTCCTTTCAGGGATGAAAGTATATGCATAGAGTGTGTGTATAGAGTTAAATGATAGCTGTAATTACAGTCTGTACTAGTAAAACATATATGTAAGTGTAAGACTTAAGATGGGTGACATTAGAAGTGCTTATAACGGTGTTTGACGTATAGATGTTAGGGAAGCTAGCATGGTATGACAGGATTGAGAGAAATGAGGTTGCATGGTTTCCTACCTCATTATAATCTCGCCTATACATCCCTAAAAGGATAGTACAAGACTAGCGATCGCCACCTTGAACGATCCTGACAAATATGACTACACTAATATAACCTTTGCATGCATGGTTTTCTGTTCTTAATAATAATAATAAAAAGCTTTGATTTACAGCCACAAAAACTTACACAATACAAAACATTTACAATAAAAACTTACAAACTAGGGGGTATAACTAAACTTGTGCTTGATTGTCTTTCGTTTTTCACGCTAAGTAGACTTTAACAAGAATATCTCCATTTTGTTCTGGCCATTTAATACATACCCGTTCTAGTCTGAACCGTAAAAAGATGTTAACTAGCTGCCGTTATTACTTGCAAGTCGAAGGAGGGGACTAATGGACTAGGGTTCAATGAAATCTATTGAGCGATAAGCTAGCAACCTGTCATTACAATTCTATATATCATCACATCTCCTTAAGTCAAGCCAAATATTGACCTATGGTATGGAGATATTAACGTCTCTAATGTTCTGTTTACTCCTTAAGAGATTAAAAACGTGTATTTAAGTCAATACAGCCTATTCTATCCAGAAAAGGTTAATTCAACAAAGTGTGATATCTTTATGTTTTATGATCGGAAATGGCTATATATGTGTATGCAAGGTTACGTATCTCACTCACGACTTAGTGTTGCAATAGTAAATACCTAAATCCATGAGTGCAAGATTGGCGTTCAAGTTCTATATTACGTACATACATACACATCACGCCTGATTCCCTGTAGAGGGGTAGGCGGAGATCACGGATCCCCATTTGTCCCGGTCCTGACAGACCACTTTCGCTTCATTGACATATTGACATTGACATATACATCTTCTCATACACACTCGGCGGTTATAGGTACACCTAACGTCACCTTTTTTCAATATAGCGTCTATCTGACTATTATATGTCTTATTAGGCATTACTTATATAATATAAATAATAGAGCAATCTACAACATCCAAAAAGTAAATTAACGTCATGAGAACAATTAAAAATCGATTATAGTTGAACCATATTCAGTGCTATTAATACTGTTTTAATGATGGCAGAGTATTTAGATTGATACTGGATCTGTCACAATTCTGGACACAATCGATGTAATTGCCATTGAGTTTATAAGTTATAATTTTCTTATTGCAACAAAGAAATTAATTAGGCTGTAAGTAAAGAATAGTGAAGTTCTTACCTTTAATATCATCAGGTTTCTAATTACAACGAATTAAGGTCTTCTATAGAGTGATAGACTAACAAACTTCCACTGATATTCATCTAATTCCTACTACATGCCGGAAAGAAGGTAGCTAGTTATCATTACAATTAAGTTACATAATTTATAAACTACAACCGTGTATGTAGCATAATTTAAGTATGTAAAACTAAGATTTAACCAATGAAAAACTAAATTGTAATTCATCTTCCTTTTGGGAAGTAAAAGTATTAATAATCGTACGTTTTCTTTATGTTCTGGAGTTGACCACTTTGTTTATGACTACCCCGCAAGGATTAATAGTCATGAAGTATCTTTTTTAATGTACATACGTATTTTTCCTTATGTTTTATCACGTAATAAAACTAATGAAGATGTATCATAGATTATTCTTAGGTGATTTCCATACGCCAATGTCATAGAGACAATAAATCTTATCCAAGCATCTTTAATACTTAGTCATTCCGTGTATCTAGATTTTATTATATTACATGTATACATACACATCACGCCTGATTCTCTCTAGAGGGGTAGGCAGAGATCACGTATCCCCATCCGTTCCAATCCTGACAAACCACTTTCGCTTCAATGACACTCATACATCTTCTCATACACTCTCGGCGTTTATAGGTACTTCTAACGTCACCCCTTTTCATTATAATGTTTATTATATTGTGATAAACGTTACAATATACTAGATACATACATATGATCACGTTCTTCGTATACAGGTATGAGGTATATGTATGAGTGTCAATGAAGCGGATGTGGTTTGTCAGGATCGAGAGACGTGGGGATCCGGGGTCTCTGTCTACCCCTCTATAGGAAAATGGGCGTAATGTGTGCTCAATGCTAATAAATTACACATTTTACCCCCTGTCACATTACTGACACTAAATCCGCAATTACAGAGATACGCGAACCTATGTCTACCTAGCAACGTTTAACGGTCGTGAAAGTGCTTGTTTTGTCTAATCACATTCTATTTATGTCCGAAACTAACACGGGACCTCCCTCATTGTAAGTAACAGCTGAAATGCGTTCATTTGATTTGTGACCATGATTTATGCGCTTTTTGGATTGAAGACAAGTGTAAAAGTCAGTCAGTTTTATAAGTCATAAAAATCTCGTTACTACATTTAATTCTTTTCTTTAAGATGATTGTAAACAATGGAATTATTCAAAGAAGATAAAGAATAAATACATACAATACATACATACACATTGGTGACAGATGTTCCAAACAACATTGGAATCCCATTGAATAAATATTTATGCTAGAAGTGACCTAGGAGATATTATCGTACGGATTCGGTTCCCGGTAGAGGCAGAGTTAAGAACTACGCTTTTCTTCTGCTTTCCAGTCTGGTCGTTGATTGTGTATGCTATGTATGTATTTATTTAATAATAATAAGTACATATATATTTACGTTGACTAGTACCCTTAACACAAGTCTTAAATGTACTAAGCTAGGGGCTAGTTCAATTGGTATAATAATGTCTAAATATTATTATAATTACTACCGTATCTTCGAGGTTCTATCCACCTCGAAAGGAATTAATGGATGCGAATAAAAAGAAGTACATACATATATTCACGCCTGAACTTCCCTAACGGTATAGACAGAGGCTATTGATCGCTCCCGACAAATCTATTGCCTCACTCACACCCATTAAACTTTTCATACATGCTCTTCTGTTCTTCACGCTACGTACACCCGCCTTAAGAATAATGTACCTTAATAAAAAAGTAACGATTTTAGCGTGGTTCGGGCTTGAGTGCCCTTAAACTGTATTATTAGTTGTAATTGTATTTATTTAGGTATTTGGTAACAAAAAAGGCATAGCTTTAAGGTTATATGTGTATAGAATACATTTATCAAAGTACGATCAAGGATTACTATCTGGTATAGTTAATTATGTATATTTGTAATAATACATTATTCCAACCTAATTTGATACATACGTGACTTAAATTGTTATTGTTATATCAGGCTAAAGAGTATGCGGCAATCTTAATAGAATTTTCTAGATGTTTCCCAATAGGAATTTGTATACTTTTCTGCAGAAAAAGCTATACTAATACACATACATACATTCACGTCACGTAGATAAACACCATAGATCACACTTTCACTTATTTTCATTCACACCTCCGCATACATACTAATCTTATCTCTAATCTAAGCTTACGTTAAACCTTTTTCCTACGAGTACATACACCGTATATAATATTGATATTAATTGAATTAGTATTGACGACCTCCGTGGCGCGAACAATTAAACACCTGAGCAATAATTGTGAGACCCCGGGCTCCATTCCCGGTGAAGGCAGAGTTAAGAACTACGCTTTTCTTCTGCTTTCCAGTCTGGTAGTTGATAACATATACTATATTATTATATGTATTTATCTATATATAATAAGTATATATTTGTTAAATATACGTTGACTAGTACTTACCTTTAACACAAGTCTTCAATGTACTTAGCAAGAGGCTGGTTCAATTGGTGTAATAATGTCCAAATATTATAATAATTAAATAGTATGCGGCAGTCTTAACAGGAATTTCTAGGTATTTTTTTTTATAAGAACTTACATACTTTTCTATAGAAAACGATATGCAAATATAAATACATTCGTCACATAGATAAATATCATAGATCTCACTTTCACTCATGACAATCACACCTCCACATACATACTGTGCTATTCTTATTAATACAAACTAAGGTATTACAATTTCTTACGTCACCTTTTTGCTGTATTAAAATAAAAATTTGTTATGAGTAAATAAATACACATTATTTTCTATCCTATATTATATGTATATTAAGATTGTATAACATATATTGAAATAATAAATAAATAAACCAAACAATCACTTTTGGCACCATACCTTTGTATCGATACATCAATCAAAACAACCTAACAACCAATTCGATATTACAGTGCCCCAGCCAGCCAAACCGATAGTAGCCCCTGTCGCATCGACATCGCACAAAGTATCGAATGAGAGCGAACCGATACTCACCTCTGGCATAAAGGGAAAACTCGCGGCCCTTTTCAACAAGGAACAGACGATAAGCGAGACGACAATAGCCAATAAGGTGAAGCAAGAGAGGGAAAGAGAGATGGAGATGCTGCAAAACAGATTCAATTATAAGGTAAGTGGTATGTTAAGTAGCTACCTTTCTTTCCGACGTAGAAGACTAAGGGACTAGGGTTCCATGGTGTTGGGTGATGAGATAGCAACCTGTCACCAATGTTCTAAATGAATACCATTACAATACTATCGTAATGCTAATACTTCGCCGCAGCTCAGTTGTTTGGGGCTTGACTCTGTATCAGTGGGTACAGGGTTTAAATCCCGCTTGAGCATGTACCAATGGAAATGAATTTCAATGTACATTTTCGTAATAAAAATACAATTACGAAATGCGTCGAATAACTACGGGGAGGGAAAACATCGTGAGGAAACCTACCTATTCCCTGAACATGTAATAGTTAGTGTCACATTGAATTCAGACTATCTGGTCAACACGTGAGTTCGAGGTGGCCTTAGAATTACTACCTTCGCCATTGTGGAGGTGGACGTCTGAACCTCTGACTACCCCGCAAGGGTTAATGGTTGTGCGCGCGGCCTATAATGTGGCCTATAAATGCTATCACAATCCCAATAGTAATGTTATATGACCAAGGATACATTTTATAATGAATACGTGGATCTGTTCATCCTAAATGAGATAAAGCGTCAATGGAATCTTTAGAATGAAGGGCTAACAACCTGTCACCAATGTTCCATATTAATTTAGTCTATCGATGGTACTTAACTGTGATTTACCAGTTATAGTGTCTTTAAGTTTCTGTTCATCCTGAGCGATTGAAGAACTTGATAGTATTAATTTTTTACCGAAACTTTCGTGTTACGTGTCTATGTAAGTGGAATGTTCGACAGTTAGGGATCAACCTATTAAGTCTTATGACGATAAAATAGACGATACACTAAATAGGGTGACGGTAGAAGTACCTATAACCGACGAGTGAGTTCAATGCACATAGATATCAATTAAGAGAAAAGGGTTTTGCCAAAAATCGAGAAAAATTAGGACCCTTGATCTCCCTCTATAGGGAAACGTACTATATGTGTATGTATGTATTTTGTCCTAATATGCAATAGCCATAACTAATCCAAGGCAACAGGTGTTAAAGCAAGTTATTCTTGACACAAATTCTCCATTTTATTGTTTCCAATGATAAAGACTATTGCTATGTGCGCTTACGTCTAGTAGAAATATAAACGAACATGCATAAATTTAATGCTAAGGCACGTTATTTTGTATTGAAGCATAAATACATAGAGATAAGTAGGTTAAGTGATAATAGTAGGTATTATAGGTTTGTAATATATATGACTGTCGGATAGACGCCATATTAAAAAAGGGTGACGTTAGAAGTAGCTATAACCGCCGAGTGTGTATGAGTGAACGTGAGGCGAAAGTTGGTTAGGATTAGGACAGATGGGGATCCGAGATCTCTGTCTACCCCTCTGCAGGGAAACAGACGTGGTGTGTATCGACAGTTTGTAGTCAACAATGATTATAAGTGCACTAGTAATAAAATTAGTATTAAAGCAAGAATGTAATATAAAGCTTGTCATAAATCAAATGTAATTAGACAACAGGAAAATACATTATTATATACATTTGTATATTGACCCCTCTAAGTTCCCTAACGGGAGAGGCTATACTATGACTATACTATGAGTATGACTATAGAAACTACTATAGAACATACTATGACTATGACTATAGAACCTTGAACGATCCTGACAAGGCATATTAGGTATGAGCCATTCAAAGCCCGCGTTTTTCTAGATAAACCGCACCCAACGTGATAGGTAGTGAACCGTATCGCTGTATACGGGAACTGGCTATCACCTATCCCGAGACATAGGCAGGTTTCCCTCGCCGTTTTAGAGTGAGTGATTCTATATGGCCACCTCAAATCCACATACAAACCTGGGGCGTTAGTGCACTAATGCGTTTTAGCACAAACGCAATTCAATATCATAACAGTAACAGTGAGAAGTTGGTAGTAGAATATGCAAATTTCATCATTATAACCAGCAAATATCAAAATTTACTTTAAAAATCGTAAAATTTGTCGGTTTTGCTTATTTGCTTCACACTATTACTGATCTAATATTGAACTGTTATTATGCAAAAAGCACTATAGGCTATTCGCGTTAAGTAAATAGTGACGTCATTACGTTCAGAGGTTAAACTGGCCAATGAGACGTTAGTTAATAAGAAAACAAATCACTTTGACCAATTGCAGTCAACCGTTGTCACGTCTCATTGGTCAAATCGTGGGGACATGATGACGTCACTATTTTCTTAAAGCGAATACACTAAAGTGGACGAAGATCCCATATATTCAGCTCCTATCGTGACAGGTAGTAAACTGAGTAAATAATTACAAAGTAGATACAATAATTTGCATAAAGTTAGATCATTGCATTACAGTTAATGTTTGTTATGTTAGTTTATTTAAATGTGAATCTGCATTCATAAAGGCAAGGACTTTGTTTTAATGCGGGTATATTTGCCCTGACCCAGAATATATACATACACATCACGCCTGATTCCCAGTAGAGAGGTAGGCAGAGATCACGGATCCCCATTTGTCCCGATCCTGACAGACCACTTTCGCTTCATTGACATTCATACATCTTCTCATATACACTGATTGTCTCTGCATATACCATTTTATTTACTATGTGAGACCGGGTCGTATCACGATAAATTAATAAAGATATAAATAACGTTCTTTCACCCGACATTTCAACCCAGTTGCGTAAAGTGAAATAAAGGTAAATAAATTGAGTTTAAATCGCGAAAGAAAAATAACTATCTGGCTATACCCTTTGTACATAAAGCCATGAACATATGTATGTCGTAACTCATCCACTTACGTCTTATTACACACTATTACTAGAAAGACAGTACATACGAGTGCTCTACAATTACGAAGCTCACTTTCACTCGCACTACCCAACGTGAGAAAACGCCGTAAAGGTTGCATTTGCATTACAATCCCACACACATACATATTAAGCTTAGCTTCCATTCCCTTTTAGAGTAGACAGAGATTAAAGACTCGTGTTACTTTAGGCAAACACTTTCTCTTTACACATCTTGAGTATGTTTTAAGACATACACATGTATCACGCTTGTTTCCATGCATACATACATACACATCACGCCTGTTTCCCTGTAGAGGGGTACGCAGAGATCACGGATCCCTTTTTGTCCCCATCCTGACCACCACTTTTGCTTCATTGATACTCATACATCTTCTCATACACACTCGGCGGTTATGGGTACTACTAACTCTACGTCACCCTTTTTCAATATAGCGTCTGAGTGTCAATGAAGCGAAAGTGGTCTGTCAGGAGCGGGATTAAAGGGGATTCGTGATCTCTGCCTAGCCCTCTACGGGGAATCATGCGTGATGTAAGAAAACCGCTTAGGCTATTATCTAATAGCTAATTAATTGCTACGAGTAAGGCAATATTACCTATAACATACATATATGATATAGGTAGTAGGTTACATTCTTTTCAATTCTCACAATGTATATACTTAACTTGTACTGTAGTACGTTTCCATGGGTTGCTAACCATCTGCACAAACAGTGTTAAGTTGGCCAGTTGCGCAAACATTGTGAAACACTAGAAACTAATGCTCCCGTTTTTCGTGTGAATATGGGAACCTCTAGTGCTAATTAAGGCTTATGGTTACTTTTAAAGTTTTCAAAATATACACGTACACATCAGCTGGGTATGTTGCGTTGGCTACTCTTATTTACTCAATAGTTATTCATTAAATTAATAGAATGAAGACCATTATCCCTTGTTATGGTTTAAGTTAGTTTGTACATACATACACATTACGCCTGATTCCCTTTAGAATGATAGGCAGAGAAAACGCATCCCCATTTGTCCCGATCCTGACAGAACACTTTCGCTTCATTGTTCAAAATGTTTAACTATTTGTGCGAAAAGATAGGAAATAGCGGTGAACGGTGTTGGTTTTCCATTACTGCTTGCCGTTTGTCGAAATAGTAACGCGAGCGTACACATAGGAATTGAAATATAGACTTGTCCTACGTTATGTTTTTTACCATGGGTAATTTTGGTGACAGGTTGCTATTTCATCGCTCAAATAGATACCAATTACCCCTTTTATCTTAAACACTGGACTATTTTCTTTATCTTTCATTCCAGACTACCATCATATAAAATATATATAATCACGTTCTCCATTCTCTTTCGGGGTGTACTGAACCTTAGATACTCCTAGATTGCTGGCGTATCACCCAATATATTACATAGTCCTTTAGTCCTCTTCTACGACATGCCGGGAAGAACGGCAGCTAGTTCGCATTCTTTTGATATCCCTGACTTGCACGAGATAATGTCATATTAAACCTTTTTTATCTATATAAGCAATATAATAAGATTCATACTGAACCTTCTATTACTAATTCCAGCCCAAAGCCTCAGCCGAGGGCACCCAAGCGGACTCAGACGACGAGGTCCTCGAAGACCCCTCGGAGAAGGTGCCCCTCATGAGCCAGAGCCTGCACCAGCTCAACCGGAAGCCGGAAGTGATCGCCAACATCCCCAAGGTGCACTCCCGGTCGCAATCTACCCTCGACGAGACTGATGTCGTGGCGGCGCAGCCTGGCAAGAGACGGAGTGAGTTTATGTTACATGACCTTATGGTAAACAACCTAGATGGGCTAGCAACCTGTCACCAATGTTCCAAATAACATCGCAACCCCATCGAATGAATATTCATTCTATAAAGTGACGTCCACCCTTATGGTAGTGGTTTGAGTGACTCCAGTCGAATTATCAAGATTTGAAGCTACTTAATAATATACTTTATTAATAACTCGCGACCCGCTCCGGCTTCGCACGGGTATAAAATATAGCCTACTCCACTATTTAATGGATGTTATTATACATATAAACCTTCCTCTTGAATCACTCTACCTATTAAAATAAACCGCATCAAAATCCGTTGCGTAGTTTCAAAGATTTAAGTATACAAAGGGACATAGGGACCAAAAAACCGACTTTGTTTTATAATATGTAGTGATACACACATCGTGAGGAAACCTACCTGTTCCCCGAACTGTTAACAGTTAGTGCTTGTAAATGGCGACATGGCTTACCACCTGTCACATTGAGTACCGACTATCTGGTCAACACGTGGATTCGAGGTGTCCAAAGAATTACTACCTTCGCAATTGCGGAGATGGACACCTGAAACTCTGTCTACTCCGCAAGGGTTAATAGTCCAGAACGCGTATGTATGTATGTATGTATGTCGACATCTGTTTCTTGACTAATTTAACCTTATGGTAGTCTGAGGTTTGAGTGTCCTGTGCCAACTGGGACGTAAAAAGAATGCTAACTAGCTGCCATTCCTACCGGCATGTCGTAGGAGGTGACTTAGGGACTAGGGGTAATTTGGCGATGGGCTAGGAACCTTGCCACTCAATACCAGAGGTATATATTATTCAATATCAGAGAGAAATATACATATTGGCATCCAGAGCGTAGGTAGTTTTCCTTACGATGTTTTCCTTCACTGAAACAGTACATGATCATTTGGTTATACATGTGTGAAGATATTTCTTTTGAAATGCGAACCTAGCACAAATTAGCATAGCTATTGACGTTTCAACAAATATGGGATAGTTGATTGGTTTAGTTGTAAATTTGAGCAATGCTATTTAGTAGGTGCTGGGTTAACGACCTGTCATTCATATAAGCTAAAAGCTCGAGGAGATATTATCTCTTCAAACTACTGTACTACTAAAAGAATTGTAACGACCTCAGTATTAATATATGTATATCATCACTACCGTCAACTTATTGAGGGATGTACTTATATGTATTGTATAATACATACACACCACGCCTGATTCCCTATAGAGGGATAAGTGAAGATCACGGATACCCACCTGTTCCGGTCATGCCAAACATTTTCGCTTCATTGACAATCCTTTATAATACTAATATAGATGTTTTTCTATTCCAGGTTCCCAGGACTCGCCAGTAGTCCTGTCAGTCCTAGATGACGTGAAAAGGATAAAAGTGAATGACAAAAAGGACCCCAAACCCAATGGGAAAGCCACCTTGTACCCTCACCTGTCAGACATAGAAACTGACAACTCTAACACCCAAGAAGAGTATTCAGACTGCGGAGGCTCTAGGTGCGGCCACTATACTTTAGAATGCGTGTTCTTTTTCCTTTGTATATGAAGTTTCAGGTTGATAGTTTGGCGGGAATTTAAACAAGATGGCGTCGATGAAAGCAAATGGCGGCAAATTGCAAATGGCCGCTGCTTCAATGGCAGTTACACTGTTAGCGGATGCTGGGAATATATCTTAATAACAATCATCAGCCTGTATCAGTCCAGTGCTGGATATAGGCCTTCCCAAGGGTACATAAAAAACTGCCAGCGACCTCATGTCATCGGTGCAGCGGTAGAGGGCGTCCTACCCTGCGTTAGTTTAATATAGATTACAGTCCATCCATAGCAAATGTACATAGTATTTGTTAAAATACTACTTAGTTTTCTATTAGGTAGTTTATGAAAGAAACCGCACCCTTTCAGTTCAGTCTACGTAATTAATTTGAAGTTTTTTGAAAAATTTTCGTCTCCAATAAATAAATGCATTCATAATTATAATATTACCTAAAACTGGGTTAAGTTAGTGATTCTTTTTAAATATACTTAATATGCATTGACGTTTACAAATACCATTTGAATAACGAAACATTTAGACCATTTTAAGTATTAAATCGGTGTCTAAATGAGGCCTAAAAGTTGACTGTTATTGTGATATGTGAAGCTTTGCCTTTGTCTTCTATACAAGATTTTGATACTAGTTTTTATCATTGTATGTTATGTAACTAGGAAAATTTACTAAAATCAATGCAAATAAATTAACGTTATACGTATTAATACATACGTAAACTTAATAATAATAATATGCGTAATAATTCGATTTAAACTTAATAATAAAACGCGTAATAAATTGTAATTTAAAAAACGTTACTCTCATATCAATTTCATAATGCACGAATCCATACATACATACACATCACGCCTGTTGAGGGGTTGGCAGGTATCTCGGATACTCATTTGTTTCATCACTTTCATTTTATTGATATTCATACACCTCCTCATACATACTCGGCGGTTAGAGGTCTCGGAGGTCTATCTATCGGTTAGAAGTACTTGTAACGAAGTACGAATGCATAGCCAATATTGCGGAGTAAATTAATACTACCCCATTAAACCCACTTGTACTAAACAAACCAAATTAACTCCCATCGTAATGTAGAACAATCGGAGAAGAATGTCAGCTAGCTATGTTGTATTCAAGTCCTTAACTCATTCTTAAGTAACATAGATAATAAACATACATACGTCATGTCGGTTTCATACATACACATATTCACGCCTTTACTTATCTTAAGAGATAGCTAGAGACTTTCGATCGCCACTTAGAATGGGTGACAAATCTCTCACGCTTAACACACATCCATTAAGCTTCACAGTAAATGTATGTAATACATAATTACTTCGTTATTACAAATTGCGTTACAATAATTAGTATTATTAATTAATACTGAATACAACCGGTTATACAGACTAGTTTGAGGTATTTATTATTGATCTACAATCTGTCTATAGGTCAGGGTCTATGCTTGAATTTATTTAACTTCACTAAAATATTACATATGAAAACAAAATCTGGTTACATATGTATATTTGTAAAGATATGTATTTCTATTATATAATCTACACTAAATCATATATAAATAATCATTCATGTTCATAATTATGTACCTATATTTGTATTTATAAATGTTATTGAGTGATTAATAGAATATCATACATGATCACGACGTGTTTCACATAGGATAGGACAGATATATCTTATGTTATCAATCTATACTCTACTTACTTCTAAAGGAGATAGAGGCGCGAATACATACATACATATTTGTACATACGTGTGGAACATAAATATTAGATACATACGTGTATGTGTTAAAGAAACGTATCTTAGTTGACGAAAGGACATCTTAATTGTACCGTGACTGCTAGGTATTCTATTACACATCATATCGTATTGCGTCTAGACTTAAAATTTTAATACTAAACATAACAAACAATCACTTTTGCAACCCTTGCAGAGTATCCGATAGGTTAGCATACATACATATATTCACGCCTCTAGGACCCTTAAGGGATAGGCAGAGACTATTAGGCCACCTTGAACGATCCTGAAAAATCTCTCTTGCTTCACTCACACCCATTAACCTTCTCATACATGCTCTTCTGTTCTTCACTACGTACACCCGCTTCTTGTGACTGTTGTTTGCCCACTATGAAAGTAACATTTTGTGAAAAAGACAAAAGCGTTCACGACTATTAACCCTTGCGGGGTAGTCAGAGGTTCCGGTTTCCGTCTCTGCAATTGCGAAGGTAGTAATTAGTCCTTTTGTGAAAAAGTTCGCTTAAATCAATGCAAAGATTTATAACACGGAAAAATATTAATTTTGTATTAGTTTTTTGATTTCCTACTAGATAATTTAGTTAAGTTACGTTAAAATTAATATATCCCTTAGGTAATGAAATTAGGTTCGGATTAAACTTAAAAAATCATCTCTTTTCCTACTTAATAATAATTTTTGACGATTTATAAAATTCTTGGGAACCAATTTTCATCTCATACCATCTCCATTTTTACCCAATAACATAATATTCATATCTTCATAACGTAAATATTGGAATTTATATTTCTTTTATTCAATCTGAATGCAAATAAATATCCTAAATGCGTTAGTTAGGTGCGGAATAATGTCGATTAATACCCGATAAGGTTAAAACCGATTATATCAATTCCTATAAACTCTTGACTGATATTTGCCTTAATTGTTTGCTATTTTTAACTCTAGATGGCGTGTAAGATAATAATTGCAAATAATAATTTTTCTTTCAGGTTTCCTAGTAATAAGCTTGTTTTATCTGTGATATAGTTGTGTAGTAACATTTGGATTAAGCATTTGTGTTTGTAGAATAAAATGTTTTGATACTTGATTCTGGTTTTTGTTACTACCCTCTTTTTGGTGGAAATAATGGTGAACAGTGTTGTTGTTTTTGAATTACCCGCATTACGTATTTTTTGGTATACTGAGATTGAAGATTAATAAACAATAAGTTCACTTGATTAGTTTTATTACCTATTTGCAATCCCGTGTAAGACAATAATTTGATAAAATCCATATTCATAATCCTCTTTAATCAATTTAAAATAAAATTTAAACTACGAAAACCTTTTTTTGTTAACGTTACTACTTATTACAATACGTAAAATGGAACGCACTTCTTAAATATTGTTTAATTTTGACTTTTGCTTCTGGCTTGATACGGAGATGTTTAAATATCTATCATCAAACTATCCTATATATTTGAAAGTGATCTCGTGTTTGGAAAACCTAATCTACTTGTCTCAAACCATGCTGTAACAATAACAAACCTAAATATGATCAAGTCTTGATAAAGTTGTGATACTTTAAAGCAGACTATCAAATTATTTAGTATTTAACCAAAACATCTCTTTACATTTATTCAATCAATTAATTCCTTAAATACGTGTTTCGTTTTAGACCAACTCCATAAATAAACTATTTGTGTCCCAAAAAAATAGAATAGCCGCACCCAAATGATCTACTAGAAATGCTCGTAAATTACTAAAAGTTGATCAGATTATTCATTCTAGATCAGATCATAGAGAGATTAGATTTTTCGATTCATACAGATCATCGGTTAACAATCAGAATCATACATTTGCCATATTTGGTGCAGTAACTAAATGTTCAAGTTAAACACTATTAGAGTTCATCTTACAAAGATACCTAAGTACCTACTATGCGGTTTATATAAATGCCTGTTCACAACTAGAAAAATTTACTATTTTAATCAGAAAAAAAGATGACATATCAAATCAACGAAAATAATATAGTGATTTTTGTTCATATATTTTAATCAATTTACATGAAGGAATAAATCTAAAAAATAACATTAAATTAATACTACTTAGAATAAATACAGCAATCTTATTTTGTTATGTCTATTTAAGCAAGCAATAGTATTTCCTCATTATGATTTATCAACAAAGTACGAATAGTAATTTTAAACCTGAATCAGTTTGACATCATTTACGTCACAAGATGGTGCAGTGACAGTTCTATTGTTATTAAAATGGTATTGTTCAGTCCTAATTGGTTGCCAAATAAAGAACTACTAATTTGTATTACCATTTTCATGTACCTACGTGTAAATCATGAAATACGAGTATTTAAGTCGAGAATAATTAAAACGGCAACGCTGTCTAAATAGTTTCTCTAACTGTACACTAAAACAGTTAGTTAGATGATTCATTCGTTGACCACTGAAAGTTAGTAACTAAAAGATTAAGCTCAGTAACTACCTAAAACTGACAGATACGTTTAATGGTATTCTCTAGATCAGGGGTGTCCAAACTAGATGGGACCCAGGACCAATAAAAAAGACTAAATACATTGGTGGGCCGCATCGCACCGCAAAATCTGAATATTAATTGCTTTCATACAAAAGATGATAAGAAATAAATAAAACTAAGTTTAAGCTATTATTAATTAAAATAAAGTATTATTATATGCACTGTGTACAGATCTCTTTATAGTCGGTGTACTCGAACCAACTTTTTTTTAAGGCGGTTAAAAAGGTTCAATGGGCCGCAGTAATCTAAATGTGGTTTGGACAGCCCTGCTCTAGATTATCTCTCTGTATTTAGTTTAGAAGTACACCCCGATAGGTTCTCATTATCCCCTGCATAGTAATACGGGTGTGATGTATCCATACATAAATTTTTAAATAACCATTCTAGTTCAACCATCCAAAATAACATGATAAAGTCAGACACGATATATGTACACGTTAGTAGAATTCAAAAATATATACGAATTTTAAATTAATTATAATATGATAAAAAAGGAAAACCCGAAGGAGCTAGAATTAACTATAGTTGTCAAACACAACTTTTCTACGATATTTTTTTATAAACTCGCGACTTTTATTTATTTTACTAGAAAACGGGACTTATCGCGTGTATTTTATAAACACAGTATTACCTTTGTTAGTCGCCGTTTCGTTTATTTTGCCATGGTCATGGTCGCGGGTTAACATTCTAGGGGAGGAAAATCATAGTAACGGAAACCTATCTACATTCCTTGGGATAGGTGATAGTCAGTGCTGGTAAATGGCGACACGGCTTACCACCTATCACGTGAAGTGCTGACTATTACACGTGAGTTTAGGTCTGCATAGAATTACTAAGTGCGCAAGTTTTACAGAGATAAATACCCGAACTTCTGACTACCTAGCAAGGGGTAGTAAGTCGTGATTTTTTAGGTATTTATGTCAGAAATTAAAGGATATGTTATATATTCTTCTGTGAATGTTATAGTTTAATACAATACTAATGAAATAAATAAGGCAAACTCTATTTTCGACTCGTAAATAACTAATATAATATGATTTATAAAATCCTTCCTGTTTCAAACTTAAAACTCGGGAGCTTTTCATAGTCTTTGAATATAATTTTATTATTATTACATAATATTTCCCAAAACATACTAACAATTACCATAATCGTACCATAAATCATGGTGATTTATAATCAATGTTAGTGCAAGTTGTACAATGCGAATAATATCTACAATCTCAGTATACTTCAAAATGGGTAAAGTGTATTAAAATGACATCAACACATTACCACCTTTATATAAGAGGTAGTAACAAAGTATAATCAAGTTCTACATACATAGTATGCAATTAAAAACTACTGTTAGAGATTAGTTGCATGTTTTTGTGATGTATGAGTGTATAATCGTCTTTTTATAACTCTGTAATAAGATGATACTTTGAAAATATATTCGTTTGTATATAGTACTAAATAATGGATTTATTTCTCTATAACAATTCTTATTTTTCAGTACGGACCTCCAAATATCAGACAAACTCAACAAATCTGACGAATGGGCAGATACATCTTTCAGCCGAGAGGTTATGAATGTAAGTATTACCATATATTACCATACTTGGGTATTTATAAGTCCCGTGCTAGGCTGGGACGTAAAAAGAATGCTAACTAGCTGCCGTTCCTCCTGGTATATCATAGGAGGCGACTAAGGGACTGGAAGTTAATAGAATCAACTGGGCAAAGGCCTAGCAGCCTGTTACCAATGTTCTATATTACATCACAACCCCAATATTAATGCTAAAAGATGACCAAGAAAGTATTTTAATGTCTCCAGCGTACTGTCTATCCCAAAAAGGATAAATTACAGGAATGTATAAGTGTGTATGTATACAAATACTCATTATAGTCTATTGTCGCTAAGAATAGTGACGTTATCAAGTCGAGTTGGACCAGACACACTGCACCCAGAATCTAGTTTTTGTATAAACACATCACACCCGTTTCGCTTCATTGATATAGCACCTCCTCATTTCCACTTCGTGATTGTTGTAATTTTTGTCATAAAATAAGGTGTATTTATTTTATACCGTATAAAAAATCGCGAGTTTTATATAATAAATTTCATCCCACTGTTTACAAGAAATATACGTAAACCTAATCACTACATAGTATAAAACAAAGTCGCTTTCTCTGTCCCTATGTCCCTTTGTATGCTTAAATCTTTGAAACTACGCAACGGATTTTGATTCGGTTTTTTTAAATAGATAGAGTGATTCAAGAGTAAGGTTTATATGTATAATAACATCCATTAAATAGTAGAGTAGGCTATATATTTTATACCCGTGCGAAGCCGGAGCGGGTCGCTAGTAATTAATATGAAATAATTTATATGAACCGATGATTCTCCTGTAGGTGGTGAAGAAAAACAACTCGAGCTACCACAAGGCCATCCGGGGCGATTGCGACTCCTCCACCAGCGAGGTGGACAGCGACCTGGAGCACATGGTGGAAGATGACGAAAGCGAGGGCCCCACCCCGCCCAAGCAGAACAAGGTAAATCCTCATGACCATTGACCCTTGAGAGGTACTATATCTTGTGTTCATCTTTGTAGTTATGGAGGCAGTGATTTTGTGATGACATCGAACCCATTATTTATCACTACACAACAAATTATAAAACAAAGTCGCTTTCTTTGTCCCTATGTCCCTTTGTATGCTTAAATCTTTGAAACTACGCAACGGACTTTGATACGGTTAATAGATAGAGTGATTCAAGAGGAAGGTTTATATGTATAATAACATCCATTAAATAGTGGAGTAGGCTATATCGCACCTTCGGGACCAAACTCGCACTTATGCAACAAACCTAATTTTACAGGAGAGCGATTTTTCACTCTAAAATTCTCTTTCAATTACACGTAATGACATAACATACTCCCCCGCCTCACTGCTCCATTTTTCGAAGGATTTTAAAACTTTTTGCTGTGCATATGAAGTCGATTATCGCAGTTAATTCTGTATACTTAAGTCCGTTTCGTAAAAAGTTGCACAAGTGCGAGTTTGGTCCCGAAGGTGCGATATATTTTATACCCGTGCGAAGCCGGAGTGGTCACTAGTATATTCTAAAACATTGGAATGCAAAAAGTATACGTGGCAGTTTAAATTACACATTGAACTTCTCTCATTCCAGAAATCCACAACGCTCTCCTCAAAGAGTTTCACCTATGAAGAAGGCTCCCCCGTGAAGAAGCAGTTCAAGTCCCCACTGAAGGCTCAACCAGCCACCCCGAGGGACAAAGGGGCCGAGCTGGTGCACAGCGTGTCCTTTTATAGAAGGATGCAGAGTGCGGTAAGGGTTTTAAATCAAAGGCTTTAGTGGCTTAGTATTGTTATTATTAAGGTCCTATATCCCCTAGATGGGGCAGAGGGCATCCGCAGTGCTCCGCCATCTCGATCGGTCTTGGGCTTCGCGCTTGACTTCATTCCACGTCTTTCCAATGGCCGCCGCTTCTGCGATGATCGACCGCTGCCAGGATTACTTAGGGCGGCCACGCTTACGCTTTCCTTGGAGATTCCAGTCTAGTTTTGTGGCTTAGTACTCTACGTTAAATGTACAACAAACAAAACACGCTATATTAAGCAGGGCTCACTCGTTTGCTTACCGATGTACCGATGAAAATTCTAATTTCCTATAAACATTTACGCAATAAAACACATTTGCCAAATACACCCAATACTAAGGTAAGAAAAAACATCGCGATGAAACTTTCTTGTACCCAGTCGGTGCTCGTAAATGGCGATACATCATCTGTCACATTTGAGCATCTATCGTGAACACGTGGGTTTGAGGCGGCCATTGAATAACTTCCTCACCAATTACAGAGACAACACCTGAACCTCTGACTACCTTACAATGGTTAATTACCGTAAAAGCATTAGCCTCTTATCTTTAAACTCTAACCTTATCCCCTTACAGTCGTCTCAGCCATCCACCCCCTACGCGTGATCCGCCACGGCTCCCCGGAGGTCGAGGGGGAGGAGGGGGAGGCGCCCCCCGCCGTCCCGCTACGCACGCGCATCCAGGAGTTGCACGCTGAGATCAGCAAGCAGCAGACCGTCATCTCACAGGTGAGGGTACAGGGAGAATGATGGTATTCGAGATATACAGTATACATTTTTTTTTTATTTCTTTATTAAGCCATTCACCACTAAGGTTATGTCGGCTGAAGTACAAACACTGATGTTAGGTTACACCAACGCCGCCAGCTGCTACAACCGAAGAAAAACGAAGTCGATGCTCCAATTCCTTGCTCTCTTCCTTGTTCTTCGGTTCGTTTCAGTTGAGGATACAAAGCTTATCCCAAAGCGAACATATTTAGCCAGTTTGGCATCACAATTGACTAAATATTCAGCCGAAAATAATTATTTGTATTTTCAACTTTCACTGAGCTGCTGACTTTGTTGACGCACCATAGACGACTGATATACAGTATACATTGATATGAATTATTATGTATGATGAAAATAGAGAAAGGTTAGGTGCTTTGGACTCATGAAGTGGATGGATGAAAGCAGGGTTATAAAAGGAAACTATATACCCAATGTGACGACCTCCGTGGCGTGATCGATTAATTGAACGCTACTCGTGAGGTTCAATTCCTGGTGGAGGCAGAGTTAAAAAATACGTTTTTCTTTTGCTTTCCAGTGTAGTCGTTGATTACATATGCTATATTTGTATTTATTTATAATTAACTTACCAAGGGTCTAGTTCAATTATTGTAATAATGTCTTCATTATTATTATTTTATGTATGATTAAGATATATGCTAATTAGATCTTTCAATAGTATTCCATATCAAAGCAATCACACCTCGATTGATATGAATAGTATTATTTTATCTGTGGTAAAGCTGAGTAAAGAGACATGATGTTACGAGATTCAGTTTAATACGAAAGAAGTATATTTGTATATTGCGTGTTGTAATATTTTATTTATATTGACTCTTATATTTCCACAGGCCAGTCAAGCACTGAACCTGTGTGCGTCGACAATCGAGTTCAGTGGATCCACCGAACAAGCCGAGGGCGAAAGATTGCTGCTACTAGCCAGTGAGTACAAGGGTTGCTATGCAGCCACAACCTCGTAACTGTAGTCACCCCTAAGGATCATGTTTATCCGTTTTTAATTAAATGAATTTTTAGTAGTAATTAATCGTGGTAATTGAGTGTATATATGTATAATAATATGAATCAAAAAGGGTGAGGTTAGAAGTACCTATAACAGACGAGTGTATGACTGTCAATGAAGATTGGGAACAATAGGGATCCGTGTTATACACTTCTATAAGGAGGCTACGTGCTGTGTAATATAATAAACATTTAGTTTAAATTTACCTTATCTGCATCACTTACCTATTATACCATATTGCAAAAGGGTGACGTTAGAAGTACAGTCAGCACCAAAAGTAGCCTGTACACCAGGTTATTCAGGTGGTGTACAGGCTATTTTGTTTCCTAGTTGCGACTATAACTTATGGCATTTTATTGTGAACAGGTGTTTTGTTAAGTTGATTCTGTTCATCGACTTTTGGTGCTGACTGTACCTTTAACCGCCGAATGTGTACGAGTGTCAATGAGGCGAAAGTGAGGATCCGTGTTGTCTGTGCCTACCCTTCTACAGAAAATCAGGAGTAATGTGCATGTATTCATGTATATTACCTATAATTTAAATAAAACTAAGGTGAATTCGTTAATTACCTATTCGTAAATCTACTCATTTGCCTATATAACACTAGTGATTATTCCCCATGCTAACGTTATTCGTGGTGGTTGTTAGCCCACCGTCGCCAGGCGTGCCTGCACGAGGTGCAGCGGCTGCAGGTGGAGGGCGCGGGGGTGGCGGCGCTGGCGGGGATGGCCACGCTGCACATCCAGGGGCTCAGCATTCCACTGCGCCGGGACTACATGCGACAACTCAACGCCGGTACGTACATAATTTATTTATTAATTATTTATTTAACTCTTTATTGTACACATAACACTTAAACAATATACACATTAGTGATGGAAAACCTAATTGTTATGCACAATTGGCAATAATATTAAATATCATAATATGATATAAATTAATAATAATAATTAAAATATCATAATATTATTTAATAACATAATATTTAATATGTATATTACTCGAACTTATAATATTTACTAATAAGGTGCGTAGCGTGAAGAACAGAAAAGCATATACGAGAAGGTAAGGGATGTTAGTGAAGCAATAATATATCATTAAGCTTTTATACCAAGAGAATAACCTATTAATCGTCAGAAAAGTCCATGTGTTACATATTGCACTAAGAGTTATAAATGGTAAATTTTACGAATATTCCTTACTTCTTTTGTTTCAACTAATATCCACAAATATCGCGGTAAGGAAGTGTATTTGTATTAATAAATGTAATTTGTGTATCCAGATGACGCGGTGGGGCACCACGCGGTGTGTCTGAAATGATTTAAAACGTCATTTGGCATATAAGTATTGAGGACATACATGTGAGGAACGGAATCAAAAAGTGGTTTCCTCATTCGCATTTTAGTGCATCGTCCGTCTTGTTAGTCAATTTGTTATTGAACACTCTAGACTAGCATTTTTTATACATTCTTAATTATAAAAAACTTTGGAAAAATACACTAGCGACAGTTTATATATGACATATGATCAATAACTCCTCAATTACGGAGACGAAAACTGAAAAAATCTTGATAATTAAACGCATACATAACAACTATTGTTTCTATTAAACATGTTTCTGATAAGAAGACCCGATTCACTTTATAAAACATACTTTACGGAGATAGACATGTTTACTCTACAAGGATCCTGAAAAAGCTTTTTATACATCAAATATGCTTGTACCAATGTTCCTTGTCACATCACAACCCCAATGTTCAAGCTAATGAGTGACCTAGGAGATATACCGTGACTTAAAGGTTCTGTACACCCCAAAAGCAATTAAAGATCATATATACGGATGTATTCATATATGAATGTAATTTTTATACTTAATTTGTACGCCGATGCATAACGGCAGACCATGTTGAGACGCGTTTACCTAGATTAAGATCTTTTGTACACATGTTTTTGACGACCTCCGTGGCGCGATCGGTTAGACGCCTGAACGCTAATCGTGAGGTCCCGGGTTCGATTCCCGGTGGAGGCAGAGTTAAGAACTACTCTTTTCTACTGCTTTCCAGTCTGGTCGTTGATTATATATGCTATATATGTATTTATCTATATATAATAAGTATATATTTCTTAAATATACGTTGACTAGTACCCTTAACACAAGTCTTAAATGAACTTACCAAGGGGCTAGTTCAATTGGTGTAATAATGTCCAAATATTTCTTCCATCCTTTCTTTCAACTATTGTTTGTAAATATCCTCAAATATCGCGGTAAGGAAGTGTATTTGTATTAATAAATGTAATTTGTGTGGGTAGATGGCGCGGTGGGGCACCACGCGGTGTGCCTGGTGAAGTGCCGCGACCGCGTGCTGGCCACCAGCATGCAGCAGAGCGCGCCCACAAGCCCCGCGCTGCACTTCCCCGACCACATCCGCATGGAGGGGCTGGCCAGCGACTTCAAGGTATAACACCGTCAGTGGAAGATTCGTTAGGACCACTTGTGCATACATACATATGACGTTTGATTCCCTGTAGAGAGGCAAAGATCACGGATTCCCATTTGTCCTGATCCTGACAGACCACTTTATAATAAATAATAAGAATAAAGCATTTATTTACAGCAAGAAAAACATACACAATACAAATATTTTACAAATCAAACTTACAAACGAGGAGGTATAGCTTGTGCATGTTATTGTCGCAGCAAAAAGGTCCCATTTTTGCTTCATTGACACTCATACATCTTCAATTGTACATACAAATTTAGCAATGCGGCCGTAGTAAGTATCTACATGAACGGCCATAAGATTGCACATGAGCTTTTGGTTACGGTGAGGGAAAGCATCGTGGGAAAACCTTCCTATTTATTGAATCGGGCAATAGTCAGTAGCTGTATAGTGCGGCGAGATGGTTTATCAGTAAAGGAAAAAAAAAGATTATTCAGTAAAAACTTAAAAAAAATCAAGTGTACTAACAACAACCCCCCTAATAAAGGGCATAACCCTGTAGCTTAAGATGGTAACCCACATTATGAACAATTTAATTATAAAAGAAAATTGAACACAAAGTAAGAACAAATATAACGTGCAATATAAAAGTTTCGTTACATAAGTGATACATTTCTAATTAAAACTAAATTAAGAGCCTCAAATCCCCCAATCCCATCAATAGTCACGTTGGGTATTGAATTGTTAATAAGCGGATTTCGTGTGTCCAAAGGCCATAATTGCTCATTGACGGTGTAACGGAACGTACATTGACGCATAATGAGTTTTTTATAACGTTTAATAGTTCCGAAATAAGCCTGTACTCATTGAACTTCCAGGTGACGATTGAAGTGTACCTGCTGCAAGCGTCCAAAGAGATGCTCCCGCATGACGTCAAGTATCACATATTCAACAAAAAGGTAAGTTCATGCCTAGTCTTGGACGCAAATAAAAGACTTAAAAAGCTGTCTTGCTTGTCGACATTTCCGATGATACTTAGGGATTCATAATGGAAAATTGTTTACAAACCTACGCCCAATCTAAATATATGTATTTTCAAGAAGCCTATAAGAATCGTCTATGTGAGAGTATTTTATTTATTCAATCAAACAATCCTAATGAATCCCTAAAGAGACAGCAAAAAATTTATATTCTCTTTCCACTTTAATATTTCTTTAATAATCTCTCCACCCCTAAAGGCATTGAATGAAATCATCAATATGATAGCCAAAATTATGAGTGATAAATAAATCATCATAAACATTCACGTCCACCAATCCCTTTCGGGATTGCCAAGAAAACATCTTGGTCACTTTTAGCATGAATACACAGATTGAAGGCTGTTAGTCTATCGCCCGATGGATTGACATGTAGTAAAACACATAATTATACGTCTAAAACATTAATTTCACAGAGCGCATCGAAGCTGCTGACCCCAAAGTCAAAAGTGTCTGAGCTGAAGGCGCCGCGGGTGCAGAGTCCGGCGGGGCCTCACTCGGTGCGCACGCCGCAGTTCCAGCCGCACGGCTACTGCATCTTCGCCCTGGCGCAGGCCTCAAGGAACACCTTCACTCTTAATAAGGTAAGAGGGGAGGATACATGGTGTGTTGTAGGACCTTGGTAAGGTTTTGTTTAACATTGTGTAAGCAGTAAACACTCGTCGGCCTATCTTAGTAGCTAAGGCACTCGTAAAATAAATTAAATGTGTCCATCAAAGATTGTCAGCACTCAACGTGACTGGCACTACATAACTAGTCAGTTGACTATTGGATTTTCCGAAGAATACGCACCTTAGAGGTGATTTGTTATGCTAACTACGAAAATCCAAACATATTTGTTGAAATAAATACTATTCATGTATGAATCCAGCTGTAAACCAACTAAAATAAAGAAATAAATCGTTTTTTTCTTGTGACCAACTTATTATTCATGTAATCAGCTATTCATAACGCCATCTACATCCTAAACTCCAACTGACCGTCGCAGGTCCCGATGGGCAGTCCGCTAGAGGGCAGCGTGAACGTGAACATAGTGGCTCGTCTCCGCGTGCCCCCTCCCGCCCCCCGCGCCGCCTTCCTCACGGCGTTCGACGACGTGAGCGGCCTGGGCGCGTGGCACCGCCGCTGGTTCGTGCTGCAGCCGCCCATGCTCTCCTACTGGAAGTACCCTGATGATGTGCACAAGAAGGTAAGAGGGAAAACTCGAAAGTAGTGAATTATTCTCTGTTTAAGCAGGACCACAGAATACATATAAGTTATGATTTGAATATATTATATTACACATTTCACGATAACACCTAGTATGTGGATATATGAATGATTCATATGGACACAGGTACATATAAGCTTATATTTGGAGTGTATTTGAGATAATTTATTTAACACTGTCACTAAAGTGAAATAACCGCAATATGAAGGTTTTTGACTTAGCAGAGACCATATTTCACTAAACAGTCCATATCCGACGTTTATGTATTAAACCTTGCTGAGTTATTAGATTTGTGTGCGGAAGTTATACTTGACCACATCGAACTTCTTTACCCGTTAGGGTCCAAATTTACTGATGTTAAAACATAGTTAGATTTCCTTTACACCTTAAACTTACAATATCATTACCAAAACATAATATTAATCCTTCCTTCCAGATGCCAATCGGCGACATAGACCTATCCACAGTAGTGTCAGATAAGGTGGTACGCGCCCCTCGGGACCTCTGTGCCAGGCCCAACACCCTGCTCCTGGAATCCTCGGTACCCCAAGGGCTCATAGTCCCCGACAGTGGCTCCCTCGTCTACTTCAAAAAAGAGGACGGCACGGTGATACGGCGACATCTGTTGGCGGCGGACACTACTAAAGATAGGGATATGTGGTTGGAAAGCTTGAATAAGGCACTGGAGTATGTCAGGTGTCTAGGTACTGAGGAGAAGTAAGGTTATAGTGTTATGGGTGGATTTTTGACAGGTTATCTTGATGTAATGTGACGAAAATGGTTTGCTAGTATAGAGTGATAGATGGAGTGAATATTTAATAGGTTTTCTACGATGTATCTTGTTAGAAAATTGACATCGCAATCGATTCTTATTGGTTGAATGATGATGTAATAACGTATTTACTATTTCACTAGGATAATGCTTGTCAAAGAGACGTTTGTATCACAAGTTGATGGAGTTTATATTATAGTACAAAAATTATTAGTAATTAGAGTGTTCGATACATTTTAAATTTCAAAGGAATTGCAAGCATGATATCAGAAAGCATTGACAGTAACAGATACATTCATTTGTTTTAACTTTTCCAATGTAACAATTGAGACCTTTTACAACAATATTACAACGAGATATACCCTTCTATAACTTAATAAATAGTTTAGATTATATTTTATTATTATTTAATGTGACATGTAATTCATTAAGTTAGTATTTTCCCAACGTTTTTTTTTTTTCATCAATATCTTAAAAACCATCTTTACGGAATTACTTCTAATGCAATAGCTCAAGCTATCTTATTATTTATAATTTAATTATATTTGTAACTATGCTCACTATATTGTCGTATCATAAACATTTCCAATACATTTCAATCTTGAAATCGTGAAACTATTAAGTAACGTAAAATATAATAACATAAGATTTTGAAATGAAAAAAACATTTAGAATAAAGACTGACCTTACGTCGTTTTACTAACTTTATTAGTTATAGAATAATACCTTTTTTAGTATTCTTAAATATTAATGATTACTCAGTATGAAAGTAACCACTAACAATTTAGTTTTAATGCTTTGTATCGCCTTTAGTTTTATGAAAATTTGACACGAATATCCATAATATTCAAGATGTTTTGCGTAGTTTATAAAAGGTATTTTATAACATAATTTTAATTATGCGTGCATACATTTATTTTTATTCGGAAATTGTACATAAAATCAGTTTTATTGTTAATAAATATATTCTTAATGTATATAAAGTTGTTGTTTTAATAAATATACTCAAAAGTACTTCCTTATTTCTATATAAATATAAGAGCTGACAAAATGAGAAACGCGTTCACGATCTTGAACCCTTGCTGGGTACACAGAGGTTCAGTTGTCCATCTTAGCCATTGCGAATTCTACGGCCACCTCGAACCCACGTGTTGACCAGATAGTCAGTACTCAATGTGACAAATGGTAAGCCATGTCGCCTTTTACAAGCACTGACTATTACCAGGGGCCTTACTCCACTAATTAACTTTGACAGCCTCACAACTGCGTCGCTACTGAGTCACTTCTGCGTCCCTGCTGTAAAAGTGGCACTCTGCTAATATTTTGATCTGCCACAGTTGTGCCTCAATAGCGAGTCAGTGGTGCTTCAGTGGCAACTCAAGTATAGAAATGTCAATAGTGGAGTACCAAATATAAGGTTATTGAACTGACATTGACGGACGTTTGATTAGTGGAGAAGCTCATTTTATTTACTATGAGAGACCGGATCATATCACGATAAATTAATAATGATATCTGATTACCTTTATTTTGCCTAGCTTTTTTGTACTTCAGATGTAGTTCCATAACGCTTCAGTGGCCTAAATTTGTAAGTGGAGTGTCAAAGGTGTCAAATAATACCATATAATAATTTCTACCGTTACAGAATGTGGCTGAACCAAATGTCTACGCCTTAAGGTGGTGAAGGATTAAAACAAGGATTTGAATGCTGTTGCATATCATTTAATTCAATACTTAGTATTAACAATTACATCATAATAAATAGATTAACAATCATACTGGGAGTCGAGTCTACTAATTTTAAATTAATTTAAGGGCCAACACAGTTCAATATCAGATCAGTAGTGTAAAGTTGATAGTGGATGAGAAAAAGTGTCAAATTTCACCATTGATAACAGCAAGTGTCAAATTTCGCTTTAAAATTGGCCAAGTTTGTCACTTTTGCTAATCCACTATTACTGATATGATTACAAAAAGCATTAGTGGACTTGGACCCCTGAACGTCGTCGTAAATATGAAAAAAGTAATTCAAGTGACAAATTTTTGAATTATAATCTATTTCAAGTATTTAGCACAGACCCAGCCGTTTCTGTTCTAAATATCATCTTTATTAGTAATTTACCAACGTATACTCTAATAAATATTATAACCTCAAATAAGTACTTATTAGTATTAAGGAACAATTATAAAATATGAAAGTATTTATAAATAACAAACATAATTGATTACTAATCATTCGTTCAACGTGTTTTAACATAAACATCTTTCTTACATTTAGTAAAACACTTATAGTGTAAAGATACATGATTTTTACGTCATTTTTCTTTGAAATATAAAAGAAACCTACCTATTTTAATTACTATCTCCTCAAATAATATATGGTAAATTAACTCTTTGAAAATAATCACCTTATATCTATTCTACCAGAAAATCCTCTTATATTCGCTTCGAACAAGATTAGACTAACATAACTAGATCTTTTATAAAAATTAAGTTTCATCAGGATCTCATCCGGTCTTAACATAGTGCGGAAAGACTTATAGTTACTTGTCGTCGTAGGGCAAAGGGGAGTCCTCGGGAAGGTCTAGCAGATTTGGCTTCATGGCTGGATTGAGGGAGATGGCTTGTCGTAATTCGTGCTGGAAAATAGAATGAACAATATTTCCCACTTTAAAAAATAGTGTCATCTATAACTCTTCCAGTGTTAACCTTTTGGTTGTCAATACACTTGAAACCTGGTTTTATACTAAGACTGTGGACTATTTCAAATACTGTTGTCAAAAAATCTTGTCAGATTTCTGACAAATTACAAATACAATAATAATAACTACGCAGGAAACATTGTAAGGAAGCTATCGATGTTTCAGAACATATGTACAATAAACAGCTCCAGTGCGATGCAACACGGAATACTAATCTACCATCTTTAAAGATTGACAGCTGACTAAATGGTCAAAAAAGTGCTTTGGCATTAGCTCAACAAAAAGAGTCGCAAGAGCGTAAACGTGAACCTCTTAATTAACATAGGGATACATATTTGTATGATAATTCAGTGAATACTACAATGAGGGAAAAAAACATAAGGAAACCTAGTTTCCTGAACAGGTAATAGTCAGTGCTTGTTATTAACGATATGGATTACCGCCCGTCCGTCCGTCGTATTATGTAGTTACTTGACTATCTGACACACTTTTGAAGATGAACACCCTATCCCCTGACTAGCTCGCAAGGTTTAATGGTTGGTAAAGTTACGAGGACCAGTGATGTATCCATCCACCGTCGTATATTGAGGCAGTACCTTTCACTGCATCGAGGTTATGTAATGTCTGTGCTTATATGCAGTGAATAAAGTGTTTTGTTTTTGTTCAAAAGCTTTTGTTTTTTTTCAAAAGCTTTTGTTTTTGGTCTATCTTTCCCTCACCATGAAGTGTCGACACATGCGGCTGAGCTGCGCGCAGTCGGGCCCCAGCTGCGGCGGAGGCAGCGCCCTCTTGCCCCCGGTCCAGTCGCGGCTGAACGTGATCTGCGCCGACGCCAGCGCCACCCACAGCAGCAGCGCCACCACCAAGCATCTGCGGAGAAATGTGGCAGTTAAAGATATACATATTATGTACCTATGATGCCCGTCTCTAGAGACGTATACAGAGGGATAGGTCTCCGTGAGATTTACAAAGAGATATAGACAAAAAAATATACTTATAATTAACTTATAGTACATACATAAACGCCTATCTCGCATCCCCTTTCGCTTCAATGACATTCCTACAACTCATAACCGCTTGACCGTAGAGACAGGTTTAACATACATACATACACATCACGCCTGATTCCCTGTAGAGGGGTAGGCAGAGATCATGGATCCCAATCTGCCACGATCCTGACAGACCACTTTCGCTTCATTGACATTCATACATCTTCTCATACACTCTCGGCGGTTATAGGTACACCATAGGTACAGGCTTAACCAGTGTAAATACTTACAGACTTAATTTAAATAAATACAAAGACACAAACACACAATTAAGCACAGAGTTAAGCTGTCGCTATGGTACCAAAAAGGAATAGACTCAGCATATTGCTGTAGAACTTATAGCAGTGGTACTATGTCGATCAATATTCATACATCATCGTCAGAGTCAATTGAATTTTAGGATAACTAATGGGTGTGTAATTGTATTAATATGGCATATTGGAAACCTCCTTATGAACTATAACCTTAGTCCTTTTTTCGCCTCGTGCAACTGTCATAAAAAAAAATTTTGGAGATACCCGCGATTTTTATTATTTTTGCAAGAAAATAGGACTTCACGCGTATATTGAACAAATGAGTACTTATAGTATTCTTATATCAGTGTTAGGAAATACTTTGTTTATAAAATATATGCGATTAGTGTCTTTTACTTGTAAAATATCTTAAAAATGGCTGCTAAACGGATTTTCTTAGATAACGTTGGGTGAAAGGCTGACGAGTTTCCACAGAAGTTCTATTTTTACCTATTCTTAAGAAAATTGTAGTTCTTGAAACATGCATACGTATTTAACACCCTTTTCTTAAAATGATTACGATGTCGGTGATTTAATTTACATTTGATTGACTTAAATACACTTCCATGGATGTTGCGAAAAAAATAATTGAGTTGATAATAAATAAGAATAATTCATAAAAGAAACATAATTACATACCATGTATATAGAGACAATTAAGAAAATTAGATGGTTTCCTAATAATGGTTACAAACGACGGATATTCTAATTATAATCTCATTGAATAGCCCTTTTAATTACATCTTAGACATGCTGATAAAAGGTTTTTCGAAATTTAGATCTATCCAGCCTTTAAAACTTGCTATCATTTTGAAAAAATATCTACTTATGATTTAAACACCCATTTAATCGTTCAAAAACTATTTTATTTCTAAATACTGATCTTTACCAAACAACTTCGAAGAGTATGTAATCTCACTTAATCATTTATAATCATTTTGGAAAAATATCTACTTATGACTTAAACACTCATTTAATCGTTCAAAACTATTTAAAATTCTAAAACCGGTCAAACTTCGAAGAGTATATAATCTCACTTACCGGGAAATAGAAAGGGCCATCTTCCTTGAACAGGAGGTCCCAAGGTGCTTGTATGTATGTATCTCTGAGGAACGCCACAGGTGCGCCTGCCACCTATGAGATCGTATCTGTTCGCCACCCTTTTATATACGCTACTCAAAAGCTTACGAGCTTGATTCTACTGCTTACTAGTTGCGTGTGTAGGAGGTTGTATGATGGATAAATAAGTAACGGAAAATGTGAGGGAGATATTGAACGTAGAGTGTGTGCAGGTAATAAGATTAATGGGGCTATGTATAGTGTTATGGGTAGCCAGTTGATTTCTCAATCAGCACGTATGGCTATTCATAGGGCTGTGCTGGTTCCAATATTGACTTATGGTAGTGAAAGTTGGGTATGGCAAAAGAAGCATGAAAGTAGAATCAATGCCGTCGAAATGCGGTCACTGAGAAGCATGTTAGGAGTAACATTGAATGATAAAATTAAAAATAGTGTGATAAGGGAAGGTTGCGGTTTGAAAGAAGATGTAGTGACTAAGATTGAAAAGAGCATGCTTCGATGGTTTGGACATGTTATGCGGATGAATGATAGCAGATTGACAAAAGGATTATATATGAGTGAAGTGGAAGGGCGGTTACGTAGGGGCCGGCCTAATAAGACATATAACAGTCAGATAGACGCTATATTGAAAAAAGGTGACGTTAGGAGTACCTATAATCGCCGAGAGTGTATGATAGGATGTATGAATTTCAATGAAGCGAAAGTGGTCTGTCAGGATCGAGACAAATGGGGATCCGTGATCTCTGCCTACCCCTCTACAGGGAATCAGGCGTGATGTGTATGTATGTATAAAAAAATTGTAAGGAGCTTGATATGTTCTGATTGCTAAGTTTAGCGATTTTAAAACGTGTTTAAACAAGCGTTTTCATGTTTTTTAAATGTTATTACTTAGTTATTAGCCACAATTTAACTCTTTGTTTGTTTTGTCTTCACAGATTGGGATCAAGATATGAATTTTCTATTATCGTTTTTTTTTAAGTTTAAATCAAGAAGTTTCTTTGTAAATAAATACATACGTGCGTGCGCTTTAAAGCGGCTGTGGCGGAGATGTTGATACGAAAAGGATATCGAAAAGAAGGTTCTAAGGTTTAATTTCAAACTGTTGCAGAATGTTTGAATTAATCATAAAAAGGAAATTGTTAGTTTTTTATAATTGCCAAACTAGGTTTTCTCCATAACATTGTCAAACATATCACCAACATATTATATAAGTAAACATTGTAAGGAAAAATAAATGTGCAACGAAAGGAAGTAATAGACAGGGCCTGCACACGCCACCTCCCACGTCATTAGCTTAGTATCATAATATTATGTGAAAAATAAGTTTGTATGCGGTCATAAATCATCGCAAAGACAAAGAGAGACAAAACAACGCTAACTATAACCACGAAATCATTCCTTATTAAAGATCATTGATCATTATTTGAATTAGTAAATGAGTAACTAGTTTGTAAATGAGAGTATTTTATTTTGAATAGTCTCATTTCTTGTTTACCATATGTGTTGCAGTAGAATCGCGCCCACAGATGTCGTTTCGCGTGAAATAAATTCATTGATAGAGCGCACGTTGTCTCCATTTACCTGAAGAAATAGGGATTTTTTTATTGTTATATAAGCACTTTTTATGGCGCATAGTCGAAATAAAGACTGCGTATGACGTTCGTAACTCCATAATTACTATTTGTAGCCTCTGCTTAGGTTAGGACTTGTTTCTTCTAGATTTACTAACGCCCTGAGGAACTAATGGGAAATTTACAGAATATATCTGTGTGGTTATATCTTTCTTATATTTATTTATAATATTATAATATACTCGTCATCAAAAGTTTACACACTGCTAAAACAGAAATTCTATTAATGCGATAGCTAACTCAGTTATTTTATTATAACATATTTATCAACGTAGGCATTGAAATTGACATATAATAATATTTTACGAAATTTGGACGTCAAATTGATATTAACTTTCATTGGACTGAAGAGGTAAAAGAGGTAATATAGGAGGTTCAAAACCTAATAATTTCAAATTGAATCTCAGTTTTATAGCCTTTCTTATTCCGGCCAAAACTATTTCCATCTTAATAAACATTCATAACCTTCGTAAATACTCTCGGCGGTTACAGCTACTGCCAATAACCCTTTTTCAATAAAATAATATATATATCTATCACTGTTTAAAAACTTTTAAAATAAGTTACTTAAAACGTTTCATTCACTTTTGGAACTCTACTCAGAGATTTTCTCACTCTGATCTTAACAAAGGCAGAGCATGTTATTGATAAACTACACTTTTTGATAACGAAGTGAATATCAAACTAAAAGCACAGCTTCAACTTAGCTAAAAATCTGTATTCAGTATGCTAATAATATTTCTAATGAGTTTACTTCGGAGATGAGTTTTATTTTGCGACACCTATTGTTTGAGATAAACATACATATTTGTCTCGTACTAGCTGAGACGTAAAAAGAATGCTAACTAGCTGCCGATCTTCCTGTAATCATGTTTTAAGAGGCAAGGGGACTAGGGGTAAATGGGCGATAGGCTAGAAACATGTCACCAATGTTCCATATGACATTACAACCCCAATAATGATGATATGATATTTATCCTATAAAGTGACCTAGGAGATACTAAATCTCCGAGGTTCTGTCCACCCCAAAAGGCCTAGAAGGACGTCAATGTTTATGTATTATATGTATAAACAAGCATATCACAAAAACACTCATGTAGGTACATTACTTAAAGAAGATGTAGTGACTAACTTTGAACATGCTATACAGATGAATAATAGCAGATTGAGAAAAGGAATAAATGGTGGTAAAGTAAAAGGGCGGATACGTAGGGGCTGACCCAATAGAACATATGACAGTCAGATAGACGACATATTGAAGCAGGGTGATGTTAGAAGTACTCATAACCGCCGAGTATGTATGAGGAAGTGAATGAGTGTTAATTAAGCAAAAGAGGTTTGTCAGGATCGGGATGGATGCAGATCTGTGTTCTATGTCTCTACAGGGAAATGGTGTGTGTGTGTGTATGTTATTTATATATAAGTAATCCCTGAACAGATGGGTGGTAAGTATATTGAGTTCCATAGAATCTTTCGTCATATTCATAACAAAAATCGAAAATAGCTTGTATAGAAGTTAGGTGTTCGTGTGCCACTGCAATTGGAGAGTAAGTGAAGTATGAGCACATCTAATTCACATTATTTCTAGAAAAAATAGAATGGACACTATGTACAGGAGCTTAGCATTGCTAATCTTGAGACAAAGGAGCAATAAACTGTATATTGAATCAAAGTTTATGATAAATTGGTATGTATAGTTACATCTGTATACATAATATTATAAACGCTAGTATTAAAACAGAAAAAGCTTGTAATTTCTCACCCGTGCTAGTCTGGGACGTAAAAAAATGCTAACCTGAAGCTGCCGGCAGGTCGTAAGAGGTGACTAAGAAGGATGAATAGAATCTATAAGGCGATAGGGTAGCAATGGTCCATATTACATTACAACCCCAATGTTCATGCTAATAAGTAACCAAGAAGATGTTTTATATATCGAAGGTTCTGTCCACTCTGAAAGGAATTAAGGGACGTATTCCACTTTGGAGATTGGCACACTGATCTTTGACCATGTATCATTGGGTTTTGTGAGGAGACAATCTTCTCAAGGCGGATGTACGTAGCGTGAAGAACAGAAGATTATGTATGAGAAGGTTAATGGGTGTGAGTGAAGCAAGGGAGATTTGTCACGATCGTTCAAGATAGCGATCACATCTACCTATTCCCTTAGGTAAGTAGAGCCGTGAATATATGTGTATGTCTGAAAACCCAGAAAGAACCCACATATTCCGGTTCCGGTCAGCAAATGCCAATGTATTTCAATTTAGTGCAAACACTGAACTAAAGATCGTGTAAATCGCCTTTATGACTTGTGTTACATTATGAAATATGGGTTTGCTTTCAGTGTGGGTAATGCACTTGGTATGTGGATAGTTCACATAAAATGAAAACTATTATAGTTTAGTATCTTTTTATTTATAGCTTCAATATTGAACAGGAAACTTCAGGTGTTGTTGAATATATTATATTTTTTTATATGACAGTTAGACAATAGATTCCATGTACCCCTAGTCCCTTACTCGTCTTCTCCGACATGTTTGGAAGAACGGCAGCTAGTTAGCATTCTTTTTATATCTCAGACTAGCATGGTACGGGTTTCTAAATAAAGTAAATAAATTATACCGTTGCTACAATTTAAAAGTATGCCAAAAGTTACATTCATCAAAGAGCCTTATAATAATAATATTTAGGACACTATTACACCAATTGAACCAGGCCGTAGGTAAATTCATGTAAGACTTGTGTTAAGGGTACTAGTCAACGTATATTAAAGAAATATATACTTATTATATTTAGATAAATACATGTATAGTATATATAATCATCAACCAGACTGGAAAGCAGAAGAAAAGTGTAGTTCTTAACTCTGCTTCCACCGGAAATCGAACCCGGGACCACACGATTAGTGTTCAGGTGCTTAAGCAATCGCACCACGGAGGTCGTCAAAGCCTTATGAATTGCTTTCTGATCAACATTTAGGATGATGTACAAATAATACATTGTAATTATGAATGAATTTGAATAATAAAAAGTATATGTGTTTTGTCATTCGGTGAGATAATCTGAGAGACTCTCGCGATTCTGATTTTGAAATTGAACTTTGTATGAAATTTTATACATATATTCAAGCCTCTACTTATCGTGATAAAGACTACCGATCGCCAGCTTAAACGGTCCCAATTTATCACTGTATCAGTATGTAGCCTGAAGTTCAGAAGAGCATTCATGAGAACGTTAATGGGAATGAGTGAAGAGATTATAGTACATATGTGTATTTAATTAACAAAGAAGAAATTAAATTGATATGTACAAACTTAAGACTACTTAAAATACTTAAAAATTAAATAGATCTAAAAATTTTCGTTGGAGCGCAGAGTGCCCAATATGCTGGCAGCGTTCCCCCTCTGAATAGCCAGACTAATCCTCTGGCGAATGAAGTTTCCAGCCCTGCGATCCCCACTGGACTCTTTTAGCCTTTGGGTAAGTTCCCTAATTATTACAACAATTATTACCCCGGCACAATAAAAAATGAGTGTGTATACACAAGTCGTGAAGCGTATGTTAATTTATACATACTCATTCACATAAGATAGTTCATTATTAAAACAAGTAACAGAACTTCATATACAACCCTTACTCGAATCTTACAATAGAAGAAACAAAGCCAGCTGATTACCGATACAAATCCCTATCCAGCTCAATACCACGAATAGATGAGCGGATAGATTTCAAATCTGTTTCGAGGTATCTTTGAAAGGCCGCCTTTTGTCCGCTAAGACATGCTTTGTATCTGCGACGCGCTTTATGGATTTATGGAGATCAGGACGACCCCTCGAAGAAATCGACAATACACACACAATGGTGGTGTTAAATATAGAAAATGTTTGATCTACGACCGGACAATGGAACTGTGGGTTTGAATAACGAAAAGGTTGCGTAGAAAAGTAGGTTCAATGAAAATATGTACAGTCAACGCTAAAAGGGAAGTCCCAGTAACATTTTACAAGGTTTACGTTTATAAGAACAAAAGACAATATTTTACACTTCGAACCACGCGAACGTATAGTGGCCATGACATTGCATGGTGGCGCCAGTTTTAAAATGTCAAATATTGTCTTTTGTTCTTATAAACTTCAACCTTATAAAATGTTACTCGGACTGCACTTTTAGCGCTGACTGTACACAACATATTACTCAATTGTCGACCACTAAGTTGCGATTCAGTAAGTGGTGGGTCATTCGTTGGAGTTTCGACTTTGAATCTAACCTTACCACGACCTCCGTGGCGCGAACAGTTAACCACCTGAACGCTACTCGTGAGGTTCGGTTCCCGGTGGAGGCAGAGTTAAGAACTACGCTTTTCTTCTGCTTTTCAGTCTGGTCGTTGATTATATATGCTACATATGTGTTTATCTATACATAATATGTAATAAAAATAATAAAAATAAAAATTGGTCTATGGTCAAAGACATGAATATTTTTCAAAATTTTTAAATTATACTGTTTTTAGTATAAATTACTCAATTTATTGGTGCAATTTGAGAAGAAAAATCAATGTACATAATTCTAACTTTATAATAAATGATTTTCAATATGGATTATATAAAATAAAGAAGAAATTTTCCAAACTGTCATTGTCCACGGAAATGAACTGAAATTTTATTCCAGCATATATATACATATATTTTTGAGAACCGTGATTAAAGCAAAATTATTGGATCAAAATTCTTGGCAAGATAAAAACGAAACAAATCTTGGAGCTCTTTGGACTGTTATTTGTAAATAGTGTTTTTTTTTGTGTAAACATATATTATATTTTAAGGATTCAATTATACTCTAATCTAGTCTAATCTATATCTAATATAGTCGGTAAGTCATTTTTATTATCGTTGCACCCAGTTAATGTCGTCTCTGGATATTCCTCATTTCACTGATCACATTTGTACACTTTGCCCCACAACCACGAACATTCAACAGCAAAAGAGGTTTAAATATACACATCGGAAAATGTCATAAAACACAATCTCAACCATGCCCCACCTCACTCATCTCAGATCTCCCTGATGCATCTCGCAAACTCAGGTCCAGCACCAACACACCCTTCACACACTGAAGAAACGTTTTGGCAAACAGCTCTCCAAATTAAAATCAAACACCCCTCTGGTGAAAAGAATCCCGAGGGGTGCCCGTACATCAGTCGCAACATATTTTACCGCCGTTATAAAAAAAGTTTCTTTTAAATAATAATTTCGATTCTTGGACAGATTTTTTCACATTTGCATACAGAACTCTCCATGTTTCAAAATCAGATAGCGGCTCCTTAACTAAAAAAATTAAAGATAATTGCCTAAATTCAAAATTATTAGTTTTTGAGAACAACGTAAATCATTAAAATCAAATTTGAATAATAAAGTTGCCAGTAAAATTGCGGATGGGGACATCAGAGGAGCCGCTACTCTGCTTTTCTCCCGAGACGACATTGCCCCTGACACCCCAGAAACATTCAAATGTCTTCAGGATAAGCACCCACCCGCGGCCTCTGTCTGTGTGCCCTGCCGCCTTGCCAGGAGATGCCCTTGCGGCCCCTTGTGTGACAGCTGATGAGGTGATGGCGGCCTTGTTGTCCTTCAGGAGTGGCTCTGCTGGTGGCCCTCGACGGACTTACCCCACAACATTACAAAGACATGGTGTGTGGGGTCTGTTGGGGATGCCGGTAGGTTACTCATGGAGGAGTTAACTAGGCTCGTCAACCTCATGTTGTCTGGCAAGGTGTGTGAAGGCATCACTGACCTTCTTTATGGTGCAAATCTTTGCGCGTTCAGGAAAAAGGATGGTGGCGTCAGGCCTATAGCTGTGGGCAACACTATTCGGAGACTTGTCTCAAAAGTTTGTTGTAAAATAATAAAAAATAATTTATCATCATATTTTCAGCCTCTTCAGGTAGGTTTCGGTACAAGGGGTGGTTGCGAGGCTGCCGTCCACGCTGCTCGGGCTTTCACTTTGGCTCCGTCGGCCGGACAGGTGCTGCTCAAGGTGGACGTCAGCAATGCATTCAACAGTGTTGACAGGTCTGCTCTGTTGGCAGAAGTTGAGAACAAAATTCCCGAAATTTATCAATATATTAGGCAATGTTATTCAAAAAAATCAAAATTATTATTCAAAAAACAAATTAATTTATTCAAGTACAGGTTGCCAACAGGGTGACCCTCTGGGACAGCCCTTATTCAGTTTGGCTATTCATCCTCATATTCAAAAAATAAATTCAAAATTCAATGTTTGGTATTTAGACGACGGCACTTTTGGAGGCGAAGCAGGGACAGTTCTTTCTGATTTGCAAAACTTAATTTTGAATCTGAATTCCATTGGTTTAAATCTAAATTTAAATAAATGTGAACTTTACATTAAAGATCATATTACTTCAGCTGACAGAATAGATATTATTAATAATTTTAACACCATAGCTCCGGGTATCAAAATTATAAATAGTGAAAACCTTCGTCTCCTTGGTGCTCCATTTTAGAAAATTCATATTCATCTTTTATCAAATCACATATAGAGCATTTTCAAGAATCGTCCACTATTTTACAAGATTTAAAATCCACATTTAGTTTATATAATTATTAAATTTTGTTTATTCACTCCAAAATTTTATTTATTTTTTACGTTGTACACCATTTTGGAAACATTCTTCACTGTTATTAGAATTAGATCTTTTAATTAAAAAAACATTAACCCAAATATTTAATTCAAAATTTGACGACCACTGTTGGACTCAAGCTTCCCTTCCGGTAAGGTATGGCGGGCTGGGGGTCCGCAGTACGTCACTCATTGCTTTGCCAGCTTTTCTGTCATCTGCGCATAGTAGTCATGAATTGTTCACCAAAATATTAATTTCTTATCCTGGCCTTGAATTAAATTATATGTCAGATGCCAGAAAATGCTTGGATTTCGTTGGTTGGTCCTGGTGTCAGTGTTCCAGAGTTTCCTTCTTCTCAGAGGCTTTGGGACGAGCCGTTGTGCAGGCAAGTTCAAAATAACTTGTTGGAATCTGCTCTTGCTCCTGCAGATCGTGCTCGTCTTTTGGCCTCTTTTAAGTCGGAGTCTGGTCACTGGCTGAACGCTTTTACCATCCGTCAACACTGGAACGCTTCTTGACCGTAACACTTTCTGTCTGGGTGTCAGTTTGAGACTGGGTGCAAAAATTAATGAGGGTCATCGCTGTCGTTGTGGTGGGCTGGTTGATGAGTTGGGACACCATGGCCTCTCGTGTCAGAGAAGTGCTGGTCGCTGGTCTCGACACGCCGCGCTCAATGAAGTTATTCGTCGTGCTCTTGTCGCTATCGACGTGCCTGCTGTGCTTGAGCCCGCTGGTTTGGCTCGTGATGACGGTAAGAGACCTGACGGAATGACTATCATTCCTTGGAAATGTGGAAGGACTTTGGTGTGGGACGCCACATGCGTGGACACTCTGGCTCCATCCCATCTCGCTGGGTCGGCTAACGAGGCTGGCACTGCGGCCACTCTGGCCGAGTCTCAGAAGTCGAGGAAGTACTCAGCACTTACGGACGAGTATTGTTTTGTCCCGTTTGCTGTTGAGACTTTAGGTCCTTGGGGTCCTGGGGCTCATCAATTAGTAAATGAAATTTCATCCCGGTTAATTGAAAAGTTTGGGGATCCCAGGGCTGGAGCATTTTTCTCTCAGAGAATTAGCATAGCTATTCAGAGGGGGAATGCTATCAGTGTCTTGGGAACCCTACCACCCTCTGACAGCGATGATTATAAAGATGTTTTCTATGTAGTTTAATTTTTATTTCTACTTTAGGTTTATAATTTTAATTCTTTGTATTGTGTATGTTTTTGTGGCTGTAAATAATAAACAAAATTAAAATAAAATAATTCTAGTTTATATTTATCTTACAATCCCGCCATTCCTAACGTATATTTTTACAATTCCGACCAGGCGAGCCTTAGAAACACAACACAGATGCCATAATGCCAAGCACGTACGATTACGTGTTCAGCTCCCAACACAAGGTCAGTGCGAGGTAGACGACTCCTGCATTCAAATATGCAGCCGTAATGGCTTCATAGACTCACCATTATGCTCTGCGAACGGAAGAGAAGAATTACGTTTCCGGTAAGCTAGTGAGTTGTTATTTTTATAAAGTTGTGATGATCTTGGACGTAAATGGAATGCTAAATAGCTGCTGTTCTTTCTGGTAAGCACCTAGGAGTCAATGGGCGATGCATCTTAGGGTCTAAGGGTAATATAAACTATTGGGCGATCATCTATAACCATCTTAATGGTAAAAGTAAGCAAGTATATGATTGCTTATTTTTAGCCATGAGAACGTAAGTGTACATATAAGTTACATTGATGTATGTATGTACTATAAAGATTATAAAGACCTAGCCCTTTGGAGGTAGATAGCACCTCAGAAATACAATATACCGTTATATAACTTACTGGACTTACTTTTTCCCCGTGGTACTCTGGGACGTAAAAAGAATGCTAACAAGCTGCCGTTCCCGGAATGTCGTAGGAGGCGACTAAGGGACAAGGGGTAACTGGAATCTATTGGGCGCTAGGCTAGCAACATGTCACCAATGTTCTATATGACATCACAATTTATAATAATGCCAAATACTGCCCTAGGAGATATTATATCTCCGAGGTTCAGTCCACCCTGAAAAGGAATAAAGGATGATGTTTATGTATGCATAACTTATTGGTTTTTTTTAAGATAAATAAGACTACTTTGTCACATTGGCAATAGAGCTTAGAGGAATTAAGAATTGCTTAAATCTGGCCAACGCATCGTCCAATAACTGCCAAAATCACGGCCCACGACACTTAGTCGCCTTTTACGACTTGCCTTTAAAAATAATTATAGTAATGAATTTTTTCTTACGTTCCATGTAAGTTTGTTTTTAATTTATTATTGCAAAGTTCAATTATGTATGCCTTTAAATTACATTTATCTATATTCCTAATTCTCTTCCTATTCTTATTATTTTATAGGTATGCGTATGTACAAATAAATTTCCGTTTTGGATAGTCCTGCTAATTAAAAAGAATGCCATATATAGGCTATTTAGGAACAAGGGGAACTTTCAATCTATCTGGCACTAAATAGAGAAGAAGTTAGACGTAGCTAGTCACAAAAAAGCTATATGGCATAGTACGATATCTAAAACTCGATAGAAACGTTAAATAAGTAGTAAGTAAAATAATAAATAAGTTTCCGAGGTTCCCTCCTAATAAAGGGTTAAAATGGCATGACTGTGTATGTAAGTACTTCCTAATAAGCTTGTATGTACATGACCAAAACCGTGCCTTAATAACCCTGCCGTAACCAACTGGTCTATTGTCGTATTGTTTGGCATCGCAAATATGAAACCCGATTGTATGCTAAGCGTATTGCCACATTACGGTGACACAAGATACACCGCAACTAATTAATACTTGATAACATTTCATAACATTTCTTCGTATTAAAACTATAAAAAAACATGCACCTCCACATATACATACAATCGCGTTCTCTAATCCCTTTCGGGGTGGACAGAACCTTGGAGATGATAATAGCCATCGTCAAAATGATTACATGTATCCCTAGTCCCTTAATCGCCTCCTATGACATGCTGGAAAGAATAGCAGCTAGTTTGTATGCTTTGGACATATGCCCGTTCACCTTCAAAGGATTTGGTAAAGATCACAGACTTTTTTCCCTTCCTGACTAACCACTTTCGCTTCATAGATATAATAAATACAGCTCCGCACACGTTTTTAGCGGTTATAGACTCTAATTATACTGTGGTTGCTTATATATTCTTTTAACTTCACTCTTTCTGACTGAAATGTTCATAGAATCGCATTTTCATTACTACTCGTACTTTGTTTTCGGTAAGGATCGAACCTGTAATCTACTGTTTCCAAACCAAAGCCTATGCCACTGAGAATACTCATTAAGTTACACCTAGTATAGTATTATTATATCTCTTGTTACACCAATACTTGTAGAGCCAAGGTAATATTTATCCCAAAGGATAATAGTGGTAGCAAGTTAAGATCCTGTTTACCAGGAATGTGGTAATAAATGTTTCTAGTTTATTAGACACCCAATGGATTGGGTTTGACGCTTTAAAGAGATTATTGTATCATTGGAATGTATATGTATGTAGGTAGTAGATTCTTACAGAATTTAAACTTTTGTCATTAAAATTCTTAAGGTTTTTACTAAAATTGTTAGTCTCTTGTTAAACTCTCTTAAACATTTCAATGTAATAAAATGTAAGTTTTCTCCGTTATCCTTTACGTAACTAAACTTACCTATTCTTCAAAATAGTCCTAGTCATTCCTTTATACAGCTACATAGATCACCACTTGTTATATTGATTGCTGATATTCTGGTGAAACGTGTTGTGATTTCGCTATAAATTAACTACGCTGCAATTGCGGAGTTGGACACACGAACCTCCAGCTATCCCGTGAAGTTTAATGGTCGTAAAGCGTATATTATGGAGTATTGTATGAATTCATTGCTCGCATACAAGGCAATATTGCTGTTCATCCAAAATAGTATAGGGAAATGTATATGTCTATGTGTTTGTATATATTCATAAAGATACAAGCAGACGGTTTCCTCACAATGCTTTCCTTCGCCAACAATAGCCTCAAATGACGGATTCAAAAGAACAATAAAAATACCCATTTGGTGAGTACAGCGACTGTTACGTCAGTGTCCCGATAGCGCATTCGCGACATATTCCTTATGAATCATACATAACATACCATACATACACTATACGTTTATTATCACTTATTATATTAATCGTCAAGAACAGAAGAACTTGTATAAGGTTAATGGATATGAGTGAAGCAAGGGAGATTTGTCAGGAGTGTTCCAGGTGAGGATCGATAGTCTCTGGCTATCCCCTTAGGGAAGTGGAAGCGTGAATATATGTACGTATATACAGAGGTTTGCTTGTTCATCTCCATAAAGTAATTATGGTCACATCGAATGTCGCTCTAGATAGTCAGCACTCAACGTGATAAATTCTGTGTAAAGGCACTGACTATTGCCTATTCTGAATAGCCCTAATTCCTCACCATACTAGTCGCTAAGTATAGTTACGTCAGTCAGGCGATAGAGCATGCGCGACACGTAACGGATGAATCATCGAACTCAAACCTAAGTACTCTGTCGTTTAGTGGACGATGACTCGTGTATCGATGGAATTTTGAACGTTAATCCTTATCGGAAGACTTATGAGTGGTGAAGTATGATTATAAAAAGTATTACAAATATAGGAATATGTGTCTCACTGGAAACAAAGTTCCAAGAGGTTTAGAAAAATCTCTCGAAACTTTGTCTTTAACTACTCTTTGCTTGCTTTTATTTTATGATTGTTATCTATTTATGAAATACATGAGTGTTGTATTATACCACCACTGTCCGACTTTCTCGATATTATCAAGTGAATAAAGGAATAAGGATGGACTCTTTTACTCACATAATAATATATTATGTCGGCCCAAGTTTTTAACTTAGAAACACTGGTAAAAAATACTTACGACACATAAGACCGCCTCTTAGAATATGCGTTCAATGTCATTATACTATTCTAATGAGATTATACAAAGAGTTATCTATTTTATTTTTATAATATATTTTACAGTATATCCGTGGTGTATGATTAAACTCTCCTCAACTCTCGTTGCTCCACCTATAACACTTTGTATGTACATTACATTAAAAGTATCGAGCAAACCGGTCCCCTAATAGTGAGTCATTCTTATTCACGAGGGCTTCCCTTGCAATTCCGATGACGCATAGTATTAGATACATAACCAGATATAATGGCCGAAGTAGTACATACGAATAATTGTGATTATAATATGTACATACATATCACATAATTATAAAGGAATGGGTAGAAATCACAGATCCTCAATAGTCTCAATTCTGACAAACCACTTTCGCTTTGTTGACCATTCACATTCGCAATATGTCATGATTCATATATAACATACACACACATATAACCCCGATTTTCCTAGAGGAGAGTAGGCAGAGATTACAAGCCTCTTAATCCTGACAAATCACTTTCGCTGACATCCATACACATGACAGTAATAGGTACATCTAACTTCGTTTTTTTAATAAGGCGTCCCATAGGTAGAAATATATCTTTACGTCATACCGTAACAGGCACGATATATTTATTTTATCGATTGCCACCATGCTCGCTTAACACACATCCATTAACCTTCTCACGCATGCTAAGCTAACGTCACATGATATTGGTACCTGCTAATAAATACTTAAATACTATCCGTACAGCAGAAAAATTGCTTTAAACTTTTACTTAAATTTTCAGTAAAACTTGGTCAAGTTAACTAAAAGTAACCTGTATTTTAAATACTTATACACATTTCCTAAATGTGTAATCTAATTAAATCTACATACGATGACCAAGCAGATATTAAATCTTCAAAGATATGTACGACAACGAAATTAAAGATCGTAAGTTTGTTATATTAATAAATCTAGACAAATAAATAATGTAGATAATACTTTTTGTCAATTCCTCATTGTAAGGAAAGTGAGTTAACATTTACGTAATAAGTCTGAACTTTGAGCTTTACGTGATCTGAGAAAATCAATTTTATTTAGAAACTTCGTCTATTACCATACGACTTTATTTTCCTTATTCGACTCATTAATCATTTCTTAGTTACGAAACCATATTACATTTATTTTAAAGGATTTTTGCATATGAAAACATGCACATGGAAATGTGTGAATAGAGAATATCAATCAAGTAATAGTTTGCCGTTTAATAACCCCTATTTACATAAGGATTAATACATACTGGTTTTATTTCATTTGATTAATTTAACACTTGTATTTATATTATCTGTGCTTGTATTATAGTGCATATATACACTGACAAGTTACAATTTCTTTCAGATTGTCAGAACTCAAAACCACGCCACTCCTCTATATAATTTAGCCTCATATTGACCATGTCACCTCCGTTGACCTGAAATACTTACGTTAGTATGGACCTAAAATCATGATACATAACTTACTTCATACATACAATGTCGGCTATCTCCGTATGTTGTCCGCCCAAGTACCTACGTATGTAGGTATAAAAAGTGAAATAAGACGTCAACTATCATTGAAAGCAAGCAATCACAGTAAACATTTCGTCTCATAGTTCTGTCTGCCCAACGTAAGTCGTGTGTGTATAGAACAGGTAAATACCACGAAAGCACCCCATGCAGGCATTGAATTTATTAAATTTGGCACCCCGAGGGAAAAGAATGACTCACTATATTGCCCGCTACCATAGAGTATCGAAATAATGGACTGAGTAATTATTAAACTAACTGTAGTTTTGAACCTAATTACTCTCGTTACAATGATAGAAAAAAAACATTTGACCTGTTAAATAATTGAAAGCAATTATTAGTAAGATGTACATATAACGCACAAAAACACAATACACATAAAAAAGTGTCATTAGAAGTGGCTATAACTATAATTTAAGTATGAAGTGATATATGGTGTATGTAATCCATTTTATCGGGGAAAGTACTTTATTTACATTTAGTAGTAGTACTTTATTTACACCATAGTCTGCAATCGTGACAGGTTTACAAAATTCAGTGTCCAGGTAGTGTCGCCTGTTCCAGGAAAAGTAATTTCGTAAATAGAAATAAGTTTCGCCTGTCTTGCACATTAGTCTGTGCAGACAATGCGGTGGGGTGGGCAGATCGATAGTTGCACTCAGACGGGACGCAAAAGGAACTGCAGACACGTGACTAACTGGGCTTTTATTGGAACTTGTCTGGGTATTACGAGTTAGTCAAAATTATGTTCGGCTGACTCAAACGTTTGTGTAACTTGTACTAGTCTGGATATTTAATTAAAAGCCTTTATTTGGAAGTAAATGGAATGTATTGGGTGATCATCCAGCAACTTTTCAACAATATTTCAATAGTTAATAAATATGCTAATCATTCAATAATTTCCATACTTCGGATCAATCTAGAATAAGAATAAAAGTTCGTTAATTTGACCCTCTAGAACAACAGACCCTGGTGTTTATCCTAATATCATTTTATGTTCATAATATGCTTATACGAGTATGTAGTTAAGTAATTAGATTATTTCATGTATTATTTAATCATGTATTAGTCATAAAATACAGAATACAGAAAATAGGTAGAAATAGTAGACCATTTATAAGATCGATATTTGAAAAGAAAAAGTGAAAAAGGCCAAATTATTTTTTCAAAGCAACCGGGTTCGATTCCCGTACTGGAAACGGTCGTTTTTTCAAAGAAAGTATGAATGCAGTTTTTATTTTTATCAAAATCGGTGACATGGTTCCTAAGAAAAAATCTTCGTATCTCTTATAGTTTCAGACTTTCCCATACTGACCGTTTTGAATGCGCCACCCTGTATAGAAAAAGGGGGACGTTAGGAGTACCTATAGCCGCCGAGTGTGTATGAGAAGATGTATGTAAACGAAGCGAAAGCAGTCTGTTAGGATCGAGATAAATGGGGATCCGTGATCTCTGCCTACCCCTTTACAGGGAATCAGGCGTGATGTGTATGTATGTATTAAATCATAAATAAATTAGTACCTCTTTTTGACACTAATTGTTGTAAAATTGACATATTCTCAGTGACTAGTGCAAATTTGGCTTAACTTCCACAAAAGTACTTCTCTAATCTAAGCAATCTATAACGATATACCTACTAAAAGTCACCCGTCTACATTAATTCCGTTTCCCAAACCACTTGTTCTACATATTATTGTGAAGCTGCGTAAATAACATAAGGTAACTGACCTACAGATGGATCTAAGCCCGTACCCAGTGTGTTTGAGTCGTACGGTACATTGAGTCGTTATGTTCGAAGCTTCGGCTCTAGGGATGGGTTTAACGATGAGTATACATTTACTCAAGATGCGGGAACTCAGTATCAAATATCATACCACCTTTAAGGAAAATATTCAGAAAAAGGTAGAGAAAAGATCGAATTTGAAAATTCTTAAATTCATACTCTATAGAAGATACGAATGAAATATTACTCTGGAATCACAACTATTTGGCAGGAATTCAATGCTGTTAAGTTTTATATAAGGTTTGATTACAATGAATAGTAGATTAAATGTATGTGACGAATCCATATTTCAACAGATATCAGCTCCTACAATTATTGTGATGGTATTCCATGTCGTCGTGAGCAAGCGCTGACTATTCCACAGTTTAAGTTAGATTTCCTCACAAAATTTCCATCATCGTAGAAGTAATATGTAACAATGCTGAATTAACGTAGATTTGTTTCCAATTTACATATAATACTTTAAAAAGTTATCCTATCAGCTGATCCAGCGCTATCAATAAAATATTATCAATATACGGAATATGAATATATTTTATTACTATTTAGATATGAGTACGATATGGTAAGAAGGTAACCAGTAAGAGTGATAATATATCACTTTTCCACCCACCACATCACTATTAGCAATAACTTGGTACATACCATAGTTCACATCCCACTGAGACGAATCAAATAAAAAGAACGGTACTTTCGGCTTTTATACCTAAATCTTCACAACATATAAGCTTGGAGAAATCGGAATAAAGTAAACTTATGACAGCCTATTTTGTCTGAGATATATTTAGTCAGTTAATGTACTAATAATATGGATACTAACGATATGGATAATAACATTTTGGATAATTAATAAGAGGATCCTAAAATGTAGCTAACAACATTTTAAATTTTTTTAATTCTTTTATTTACTTTGTATTATAAGTAAGTGCTCATTATGTCCTCCTTATTCTGGGAAAGACATAACAGAAATATTAAAGTGATTATTTTCAAGAACGATAAATTGCATAGATTAGTACCAAAGTGATTAGATAAAAGAAATCTACTTACCTGAATTGCGGAATTAAATTATAAAATGATTTAATAATAAAGTAGAAAGAAATAAATAAAAATAAAAATGAACAGAAGTTTATACCCTAGATTTTATTATTATTTCCTTAATTACTTCTACGAGAAAGAAAGTAGGGCCAACATCAAATGTAATTAAAGTGACGCAAACCAATTTTATACGAATACACAATATTTATCCAAAACACACGATAACTTGTGAAAATAAAAAGAAAAAAACTTTGTAATACTGAAAAATTCCAGAGTCATTAAATCATATCACATCCACACCTCGATCATTAATTGATAAATCGCTTTATGGCAGATGATTAGGGCCGTTATCTTGAAAATCGAATCGCTTTGGTATGTGGACGATAAAGAAAGGGCCTTCGCTCGCCATATATGGTCACGAGCGTGGGGCTGACCAGCGATTGGTGCGACGTATCGCCGGCGATAGTGCCGGAGAATTGATAAGATGTCTTTTATAAAGATACGCTGGCAGCCCGCGTGTCACTTTTGGAAAAGCAGCGGCGCACTCCGAATCGCGGCCGTTTCTCTCGACGACTAGGACCCGAAACAAGGTAATCAACATTCGTTTATTGTTGTTAAATATTGCATTATTTATTTACATATAACGCGAATAGTTCTGGATATTATAGAAAAGTGTTAGCTAATAAGGGGAAAGGTTGCGTAACTTGTACCGATAACGATCACAATCTGGTGATAAGAAGGATTTTTCCTCAAGTACTTAGTGACGTGGCAGTGTTTGTTACAAAACAGCTGAATAAAGCAATCATCTTTTGGGTTTGCTGCTAGGGCAAGATTCTTCACAAGTAATAGTTACTAATTAAATAATTGCAAATTTACAGAAATCAAGATGTGTGACGACGAAGTTGCCGCGTTGGTAGTGGACAATGGCTCCGGTATGTGCAAAGCCGGGTTCGCCGGAGACGACGCCCCCCGCGCCGTGTTCCCCTCGATCGTGGGCCGCCCCAGGCACCAGGGTGTGATGGTGGGCATGGGCCAGAAAGACTCCTACGTCGGAGACGAGGCCCAGAGCAAGAGAGGCATCCTCACCCTCAAGTACCCCATCGAGCACGGCATCGTCACCAACTGGGACGACATGGAGAAGATCTGGCACCACACCTTCTACAACGAGCTGCGAGTGGCCCCCGAGGAGCACCCCGTGCTGCTGACCGAGGCCCCCCTCAACCCCAAGGCCAACAGGTGAGCGTCCGCCCCTCGCGACCCCTCCGCCGTCTGCCCCTCGCGTGACCACCCTCTGACCGCCCTTTCGTTTGTTTCAGAGAGAAGATGACCCAGATCATGTTCGAGACCTTCAACACCCCCGCCATGTACGTGGCCATCCAGGCCGTGCTCTCCCTGTACGCCTCCGGTCGTACCACCGGTATCGTGCTGGACTCCGGCGACGGTGTCTCGCACACGGTGCCCATCTACGAGGGATACGCGCTGCCCCACGCCATCCTGCGTCTTGACCTCGCCGGTCGTGACCTCACTGACTTCCTGATGAAGATCCTCACCGAGAGGGGTTACTCTTTCACCACCACCGCCGAGAGAGAAATCGTGCGTGACATCAAGGAGAAGCTCTGCTACGTCGCCCTCGACTTCGACCAGGAGATGGCCACCGCTGCTTCCAGCAGCTCTCTCGAGAAGTCCTACGAACTTCCCGACGGTCAGGTCATCACCATCGGAAACGAGAGATTCCGTTGCCCAGAGGCCCTCTTCGCTCCCTCATTCTTGGGTATGGAATCTAACGGTATCCACGAGACCACCTACAACTCCATCATGAAGTGCGACGTGGACATCCGTAAGGACCTGTACGCCAACACAGTGCTGTCCGGAGGTACCACCATGTACCCAGGAATCGCCGACCGTATGCAGAAGGAAATCACCGCGCTCGCTCCCTCTACGATGAAGATCAAGATCATCGCTCCCCCGGAGAGGAAGTACTCCGTATGGATCGGAGGCTCCATCCTCGCGTCCCTGTCGACCTTCCAGCAGATGTGGATCTCCAAGCAAGAGTACGATGAATCTGGTCCCTCCATCGTGCACAGGAAGTGCTTCTAAGAAGTTAGCCAAAATATGGTTTATGACACCATTTGAACCCTCTGGGTTTGCTCAAACAATGCTCGTGATCTTAATTAAGTACATTATTTAATTAATAGATTTAAGGTGTCGTAATATGCATATTACGTAATTATACGGAGGATGTCCTAGTTCCTTTGTTGTCTTTTGTATTTATGAAGTTGTTACTAACCACCTTTTTAATAAAACGAAGTACCGGTATCAGCGAGCCACTTTTATTTTTGCTCCGGTCGTTGCCCCCCATTCCTGTTCGATAGTGGCCACTGCACAGGTATGTGCGCAGATCCACGCCATGCCATGCCGCACAGCGCATGAGTTTTAATTGACTCGCACCAAAGTGCGTCTTTGTAGCAGCTCCACTTTCTAAAAAGTAAAACTCTTGAAAATTCTCTACTTGACCAATATTGCCAGTGCCACTTTGCTTCTTGGCTCGTTCAGAACCGCAAGCTGACACAGTTTCCTAAATAAATCGTTTTTCAATATTCATGATGCTTAATTGCTTTTACGTGTCTTTGAAGCATTCTGCTCAATAACTTATCATTCACATATTTGCGTTAAAAATAAACCATTTGTCTTAATGTGATACGATTTAACATCATTTTTGTCAATATTTACGCATCTAATGCAATATTTGACAAAATAATTACTTAATTTGTTAACATTGTTTCTACCATTTACTAATTTGTATGTTTATAAAAGTAAATAAATGAAAAGCAGCTTTGATAAACAAACAAAATCATTTGTATAGTTACGAAAGCATTACAGTAATCGTTGAGCGTAATTTCATAAGACTAATTGGACCCACTTTACTTCAGTCAAAACAGAAAGGGGATAAAATTAGAATCCCTAACGAGACCACACCTCTAATGACATCATAACCATGACCGTATTACTTATGACTGCATGTTTAATCGCATGAATCACTTGAAACTCAAATATTGACATACAGAACAATAGATGTTTGGCTGAGGGATGTCACCGTTCCGATTATAACCGTTTGTGGGAAGAATATTTCGTATCTGGAACATGCGTGAACGCAGGCTATTTCGGGCCAATCTCTCCTGCCGGGCTATGATGACCACCTCGACACAATTTTCTCGACTGTTTCTCGCCGCGTATCGAGTTGAGTCGGGGGGGGCTATGATAGCCATTTCTCGATTGGTCACGTGACCCGACTCAAAATCGACTCACGGAAAAATGTATGAAAAATGGTATGATGAACACTCGGCTACGCGGCTTTGTGTCGATTTTGCTCGAGTTTTGCTTTTTTTTTGTTTTTCTGAGTCGGCTTGGCTGGCGACCTCGACACAGTATAATGTTGCCAAACTTGAAGGAATCCTACTTATTTAGAAAAGAAAAAGGATGTTTTGTGGGGTTATATTCGAAAGATACAAGTAGGCAATACCTAAAAATACCTTAAATGTACTTATTACTAACCACTGACTAAGAATATATACTTTTGTAATAGTATTTGTAAGAATTGAAGAAAGATTTATAGGAATTCTCGGGGAATATCTGGCAATACAATACATTCATAGCTAATGTGTGGAGAGTAACTACAAAAGTTTTAAAGTTCAGCTTCTTACTTTTGTAAATATTTCTTCAGTTGTTATTTGACTAATATAATATTTAAAATGGCTGGGGCTGGTGCTGCCTTTTACGTATACCTACATTTATGCTGAAAGGAAGCGCAAAAGACTCGAAAGACGTCAAATACGAGATGTTTGCAACCCATTTGAGGTTGCAGACGCGGAATTCCTGCACCTGTGGAGGATCACCAAACCTATGGCGCATTACCTCATTGCCAGGTTAGAGGTAGACTTAGCCCCTGGTAATGACAATGGCATACATGTCCATATAAAGGTAATTTGAATCTCTTTATCCCTATTATTCAAATTAGTAAAACCACAGATAATATAATGTAAAACTATATTTAGTAGGTTATTATCGTAAAACTATGAATACCCACTAGCATCATCGGCCCGACATCATGTCGGTGGTCAATGAAAACTCTATATATGCTTAATTGTAATGTTTGTAGGTGTTGTGCTGCATCCAGTACTTTGCAAACGGAGGATACCAAAGGCAGTTGGGTCAAGACCATTCAATTCTAATCCCTAAATCTTTCTAAGCCCTCTGCCACCCAATCTTCTTTTGTAAAAAAACATTAATACGAAAGTTATAATTTATACTTACATATTTGTTCATTTTTTTCTAAAAATTCTTGCAGGTGATGCTGGATACCCGCTTGAACCATGGCTGATGACCCCTATAAGAGGAGCTGAGCCTGATACACCAGAATATTGTTACACCAATTGGCATTGCCGTGTGCGCAATGGTATTGATCGCACCAATGGCTACCTGAAAGGCAGTCTTAGGTGTCTTGGTGTCGATCGAGTGCTGCACTACACACCTCAAAAGGCATCATCAATCATTTATGCTGCTTGCACCATTTATAATATAATGAAGAGCTATGGGTAAGTTCTAGTATCCAAAAGATCTTGTAGCTCATTTCTTATCGTACCAAACTGAACTTATATGACTAAGTTAAAGTATTAGTGCAGGCAGTTTTACCTAAAGCAGTTTTTTTTTTTCAGGGTTCCTCTAGAAGAAGTAGCTCCAAATGCAGCTTGTGGTGCTGTAGGACCAGTGGAAGCCGATTTAGTAGAAGATCAATACGCACAGGTGCAAGAAAAAAGGCAGAATTTAGTTAGGGCCTGCTTCACGTAATTGCCATTCGCGTCTATGGGGGCCAAGTCCGGATTGGTGGACATGTTAGTCTACTGGGTCATAAGTGATTTAACTCTACTTATTTAATAAAGACAATATTTATAATAATAGCACACTTTTTAATCAGTCTTTTCCTATGCATCAGATATAAATTACACCATGAAATCACAAGATTCAACTTAAGCTTTAATACCTAAATCACAGATAATCTAAATTACACTAGATAAAAGAACTAAAATTTTACACATAATAATAAAGTAATATCACACTTTAATTAAATCACAATCAACGTAAACGCAGCATAAATAACTCGCCTCCCCTAAAGTTAGAGAACACATGAAAACTGCTGATGTTAAACACCAGCTTGCAAACACTTATTTTAACAAAAATTAGAATTTAAGTAAGTTAACAGTACATATAATGAATTATGAAAGTCAAAGTCAAATGTTTTTATTCAATATAAGTACCAGTACATTCATTGAAAGTCAAAACATTTGCCTGACACTGGTCTCTTGGCATTGAAATTCTACCGTTGGTTTGGAAGCCCTGGCTCAGAGAAGAACCAACAAGAAACTCCGGCTTTCAGGATTTTTTGCCCAGTGCCAGTTACAAAAACAAATTATAAAGAAACATAAAATTATCTTTGCACATATAGCTTAGATACACTCATATTATTATATCTACTACTAGCTATTTTCTGGTGTATGTAAACTGATTTTAGTTTATTGTATATATTATTATTTATAAAAGATTTTTTGTTACCTACACAAAGATAAGTTTTGTTTATTAATTTATGCAACTTTCTTAATCTTTTCCTACAATTTCTTGACATAGGGGTGGCAGAAGCACTGACGCCGGTCTTCATGACAAGGCGCTGATACAGCTGGTTAGCTTCTGCAGATTATAGTCTCTTCACCTCCGTGTTAAGGGATCTCACCACCTCTTCGGACTCACGCAGGGCCAACTTCAGTTGTGAGATCTGCAACATGGCATTTTCATACTCCAAATAGCACTGATGGAAACCAGCCAGAGCACTGCGCACATAGTCCTGTTCCGCCACCACCTCTGCTAACTCACGATCTTTCAAAACCAATTCTGACTTTAACCTAGTGTTTTTTTCTACTATAAGTAACACTTCCTTCTCGAGATTAGTCCGGAACACTTGTCTTTAGTAGCCTGAAGTTCACTTAGGGTGTTTCTGAGTTTTGTTTCCAGTTCACGAATGGTTTGAGACCGAGTATTCATTTTATAAGTCGCCATTGAGGTAGACAAGATAATAAATAATTGTATGTTGAATTGAAATTTTGTAAAGTTATTTTTAGTAGATTAAACTAGGAAACGAGAAAGAAATGCATCACACTTCAATTATACCACGAATATTTAGTACAAATATACGTTTTTAGCAATTAAATGAGAGAGAACTTTCAAATATACTCAACGGTAACGGATACTTTAAGTGGATCAAAAACACTTTATATCAATATAATTTACACTTAAATAGTCTCAAAATACTCAGAATGAGCATATAAACAAAAGTTTTTATAACCTCAAATTGTCTGTTGTCGATTGTTTGACCTCAGTGTTTGACGCAATTCTTTATGTTTGACGTTTGGTTGACAGCTTTGAGCGCAGATAGCTCGAGAAAGCTGAGTCGGCCTCTTCCGTTGTGTCGAGCTGAGTCGAATCGTGGGTCATCATCGCAATTTCGACTCGGGAAACGCCATCGACTCAATTCCTGTCGATTTTGCTCTGTCGAGCTCGATTGGTCATCATAGCCCGGCTGGGCTGTTTATATCCAAGTTCAAGGCCCGCGAGTAAAAATAACCTGCCCCACTGACATTTTGACTACGTCGTAAATGATTCAATCTCAGTAGTACTCGTATATGAGTCATTTGGTTACGTAGCTAGTCATTCGGAAGCAATTGAGCGTTTCCTTGGAAATGGACGCGTTTTCCGTGAATATTTAAATGGACATTACTAAGATACCGAGGCAATATTGTTGAGACTTACACATACACACGATTCGTTGTCTCTCCTATGGCGGACAGACCCTCGAAAGCATGATTTCTATCACTTCTTGCAAGTATAGAGCTGGTGTGTGAAGGTTATCATTTAATCGAGAATTAACAAAACTTTTTCCGAGAAAATATATTAATATCTTGGCAAAATTGTAAGTATAACTGTCCCGGATAATGGCAGTCCTAATAAGTTCCGGATACACATAAGATGCATCTACGTAACTTGATAAATAAAACCTCGCAAGAGGTGACTAATAAGATCCACCGGCCCTTTCCTCGTTTAGTAATTCATGTAACCTACTCTGCAAAGGTTGCTTTCGTCATGTAAGGATAGAATATTAAATTTTATTGTAACCTTGTTTACTTCAATTGAATGCAACCAACTGCCTTACGTCTAGGATTCTCGTAATGGGTACTATTAGTATACTATGGTATCTCGTAACGGTAGGGTATGTATCTAATTATAGTGCTATTTCAGTAATGAGTTAGCAGTCTATTGAAGCTAGAAAATCTAATGTGACAACAACTGATACGCACTTACTTACCAAAAATGCATTAAGTAATGTATAGTATTCAGGAAAGAATTTTCCAAATTTCCAATGAAATCCAATTCCAGACTCAAAATTTATGATATAATACGAAATTTCGGGGGCAGACAACCCCATAAATTACTTTATCAATATAAATTCGCGTCAAACTGGATTATTTCCCGACTATTCCGTTTTCCCTCCAACAATTAGAAACGTCAGTGTATAGACCCCTGTCACACTGATGCCCTTGTAAAGCGCCGCACACACCCTACGCCAACAGAGGTAGCGTGAGTGCATCAGTGACGAGGGGAGAGTATCGATCGTCGTCCTTGACCCTGGACCCGCTCAGAAGCCGTGTGAAGCGCACTTTACTATGCCTAATGCAACCAAGAATGCGTTTAATCTAATCTTACGTTGTACTAGCAACTGACTATTGTTGTAATTTAGTTATAGAGGTGGAATATCACCGTTCTGGATGTTTTTGACTAAACGGCTCTCGAATAGAATATAAGGCGTACACTTAGAATATAAGGGCGTACATGTCATAAAGGAATGAAGTAGAGACTATAGTAAGGATATCAAGGTATTTTCTGACTTTATTGGACGATAGTAAGTCATTTTCAAAACACCTTCAGGGATACATATTCGTACATATACTAAACTGTAAACATATTAAACTGAACGTATACTGATACATATTATCAGAATTTAATAAAAATAACTCATCATCACATAAATATTCTCAAACCATATTTAAGTATATCATGCCTTATTATACTAGGGTGGTTTATTCAAGGTAAACTACGTTAAACGAAGAAACGATTGCACCTGTCGACAACAGATGGATGTTTGAAGGCGATTAGGTGATCGGTTCCTTAGAAAAGACGACGTGGCAAGAATGTATATAGGTGCATGAACTCTTTCAGTTCAAATTTGTCAAAATACTTTTATGAGGTTGAAGAAGTAAACTCCTTTAAAATACTTAAATAATTTATCACATAAATTACGTACTAACCGCAAGCATTGCGTGACCATAAGCTAAATATTCAATAAAACTTTACAATAGGAAAGAGAAGTAGTCATAAAAGTCATATCATTGAAATTACTGCTATTTTAAATACTTTTACGACCTGCCATTTTTCCTTTCAAGAAGTTTTTTTTTCAACCACTGTTGGTTTTTACAAGCTAACATTCAAAGGAGTAAATGTTTTATGGGTAGTTGGGTTTCCGCCTATTAATAAAAGTTTAATTCATCGGAGTATTTATTAATGGGATAGTTTAACAGGTTTATCATATTTAGATACATACATATAATTTATATGAAACGGCAAGTAATAAGGAATATAATATTCGTAATAACCTAATTTCCATTTAATTGGCAGACATTTTCGTCATTTATTATTAGAGAAATTCGTGTCACAAAAAATAATGAGCATGCAGTCCTTTCTTAAACAAAACCTTTTTGGATCCGATATCCTCGTATTAGTCAATGATTTGTACCAATACCAAGTTTGAGTCATCATAGGTACGTTACAAGTGTGATCGCAGAAAATATTTACCATGTCCATAACAGTATATGACTCAGAGGTATACAATGTTTTTTAAACTTGGACTCCGTAATCTTAATAGAATTTTATAATCATAAATACGTGACGTATTTTCTAACATATTCTAAATAATACAAATGCTCCAGTCAATAAACTCTAAGGTTCTTAATTTCTCCCATTAAAAGTGAAACTGTGATAGCAGATGTAAAAGTTTCATCTTCATAAATTTTGATGTGAACAACTCACTTTCATATTATTAAGCATAGTGCCAAGAAATCCTAATACGTTTCTGCCGTGTGCATTATGTAAAATATCTATCCAATTAAAGCAATGAACTCTGATGAACTTCATTCATTAACATAACGTGATGTGTGAAGGATTTAGCATAAGAAATTTGTCAATACACTTGAAAATAGATTCCTAACTTATTTCGTTGGTGAACGACGAGATTATATCTCCATTCATTTTTATGACATTTCTATAGATACGGAACTCCTCAGTCACGTCACTGTACATTCTTTGCCATGATAATCTAATAATCTAGTTCGATAAAACGTGTTATCGTTATTTCTTTTAGCTTATCATGCGATAGGGTTTTAGAAATAACTGAAAAACAAACCTTCGAAAATCGTCTACGTAATTAAAAACATAAATAAATTATTCTGTCGTATTAAAAATGGGATCGTTTGTGCTATATTTGTACATCATTATAATGAATGCAGTTTTCTCAGTCATGCAATAACCACAATGCAGAAAGGTAGCAGATAGAAAGAGTGAAATGCATCATTTTCTCATGTCCTTATATGGTATTGTCTATTGTCGCTATGGTTGCCGTATTTTCATCTAGAATGACATTCCGAAATCAAATTTTGGCAGGCGTCATAAAACATTGAAATATATAAGTTCCCGTCGAATGCCGGACTAAAATTAATTTTACCTCATTTTCTAGGTTATTGTAGCGTGTTGGAGAGTGTATTTTGAGGTCCACTCAATTCCCCGTGGCGCTTGCGTGGTGAAGTGAAGCAAATCGACCTCGGCTCGACATTGTACCGGCCGGCATTTCTTCGGGCCTTCCAACAGCGTTCGTTCGTTTTCAGCTCTTACTATCTCTAGGTGAGTCACTTTCTTCCAAATTTACTTTACCAATCGATAGAATTTCTAAAAGTTGTCACTGGTTGTCATTCACATACCCTTTTTGAGGCAACAAAACCGGTGCTGTTGACTTCATTTTGGTTTAGACTTTTTTCAAAGTATTTATTTCGAGATATTTCTAGATCTCTTATTTCTAAGTTACCTTTTTACACGTTACATATTTTCTTTGAAAACATATTTACTGTTTTAATATTCATAAGAATACTTTAGTGCAAATGGATAAATATTATTATTCATACAACACGCAGCAATATTCAGTTCAGGCGTAAGAACTGTTCTTATGATCTTCGAAAATGTTCTCACAGTCTGTCGTGTATATTATAATGTAGAAAGTACACATTTAGTGTAAAGAAGGCAGCTTGAGTTTGAGATCCGATGAAACGTTACGTTTGACGTAAGTGCTCAAACAATTTCTACGTTACGTGTCATCAGGTGATATTAACGAGATAAGAAATCTACGTTAATGTAGCGTATCTTAGGGTACATAAATTATGTTGATATAATCATGACAAGTAAAGAATAAAGTGAGGATTTAATGAAAATATTAATATAAAGGCCGAAAATTATCACGATAATTTGGCGTATTGAATAAACAATCCATCCAATTTATTGGTAATGTCGGTAGTTTAGAAAATAATAAATATGAAATAATTATTTCAAGGTTTTGTATTAAAATCTATCTAGATAGGTTAAAAATAGCTGTAGGGCGTTGTTATTGAGTTGTAGTTGGATGTAGTCGCTAGGCTGTGCTCGGTGGCCGTTATCGATATCAATGCCGCGCCGGCTGGTATGCGTTGCAAAGACCCTTTCCGTCGCCCGCATCCCGCGAGCCGTCTGGCCTGAGGTGCGGGGGGTGTCGCGGAGTCTCGCCGTCGACAATACCATATATGGTCATGAAATCCACCGAAGGCCCTGATTGGCGTAGAGCCTTGCTTCTCCACCGAGAGGGGCTCCGCGATAACCACTCGTATAAATACTCCGTACGCGCGCAGCGGCGTCATTTCACGGAGTTAGCTTGTGTAGTGTTGTTGTACAGCTTAGAACGGGCTGTGCATTAGCGATATAACTTATTTATTAATAGGACTTTTAAATTAAATGTAAGTTGACGTTAGTGGTTATCTCATTAGTGAAATGTGACGCGTATTGGTGTGGAAATTGTGATTGATTGTGTATTATTTTCGTGAAAAGTGATGACGTTACACTGATGATTTTTTGAGGTCTATGTCGCTTGGCTGTGGGAGCCGGTTGGTAGGCGTGGCCTCCACTTGTGTCCCGAATATCATCCGTTTTTTATTATATCCTGCACCCTAAATTCGGTTTACTTATCGTTACCGTTATTTAAATTATAACGAACTTTGAAATAACCGAAATTTTTGTCCGTGATTAATTAGTTATGCCCTATATTTGCCTCTAGAACAAATAAATTCCTATAGATAGATTAGTAATTGTTCTCCTTATTAAAATGTGCCTTATTTAGTTGGGTCTCCGGTGACTCGCCCACAGCCTATGCCCTCATTTGGAGACCACACAGCCCACGACTTCTATTACCAAACATGGATGTGAGAATGTTGAGAGAATGAATGCTTTCGTAATTCTAATTGGTTTCTTTTTTGATTCGTAACTTAAAATGTTGCATTAAGTTTTCAATAGTGCTAATGGAAATTGTTTTTATTTCAGATAAACCAAAATGTGTGACGAAGAAGTTGCCGCGTTGGTAGTGGACAATGGCTCCGGTATGTGCAAAGCCGGGTTCGCCGGAGACGACGCACCCCGCGCCGTGTTCCCCTCGATCGTGGGCCGCCCCAGGCACCAGGGTGTGATGGTGGGCATGGGCCAGAAAGACTCCTACGTCGGAGACGAGGCCCAGAGCAAGAGAGGTATCCTCACCCTCAAGTACCCCATCGAGCACGGCATCGTCACCAACTGGGACGACATGGAGAAGATCTGGCACCACACCTTCTACAACGAGCTGCGAGTGGCCCCCGAGGAGCACCCCGTGCTGCTGACCGAGGCCCCCCTCAACCCCAAGGCCAACAGGTGAGCGTTCGCCCCTCGCGACCCCTGCGGCCCCTCCGCCGTCTGCCCCTCGCGTGAGCACCCTCTGACCGCCCTTTCGCTTGTTTCAGAGAGAAGATGACCCAGATCATGTTCGAGACCTTCAACACCCCCGCCATGTACGTGGCCATCCAGGCCGTGCTCTCCCTGTACGCCTCCGGTCGTACCACCGGTATCGTGCTGGACTCCGGCGACGGTGTCTCGCACACGGTGCCCATCTACGAGGGATACGCGCTGCCCCACGCCATCCTGCGTCTTGACCTCGCCGGTCGTGACCTCACTGACTACCTCATGAAGATCCTCACCGAGAGGGGATACTCTTTCACCACCACCGCGGAGAGAGAAATCGTGCGTGACATCAAGGAGAAGCTCTGCTATGTCGCCCTCGACTTCGAGCAGGAGATGGCCACCGCTGCCTCCAGCAGCTCTCTCGAGAAGTCCTACGAACTTCCCGACGGTCAGGTCATCACCATCGGAAACGAGAGATTCCGTTGCCCAGAAGCCCTCTTCCAGCCATCATTCCTGGGTATGGAAGCCTGTGGTATCCACGAGACCACTTACAACTCCATCATGAAGTGCGACGTGGACATCCGTAAGGACCTGTACGCCAACACAGTGCTGTCCGGAGGTACCACCATGTACCCAGGAATCGCCGACCGTATGCAGAAGGAAATCACCGCGCTCGCTCCCTCTACGATGAAGATCAAGATCATCGCTCCCCCGGAGAGGAAGTACTCCGTATGGATCGGAGGCTCCATCCTCGCGTCCCTGTCGACCTTCCAGCAGATGTGGATCTCGAAGCAGGAGTACGACGAGTCCGGCCCATCGATCGTGCACAGGAAGTGCTTCTAAGCGATCTCCGCCGCCCGGCGACTGCATAGGCTTATACTCCGTTAATTTAATTTGTACGTAAGATATTATTATGTAAATGCGCGGATGGTAGGTTCGCGAGGGCAGGGCCGTCGCCCTACACTGCACTCGCCAAAGGATTTTTGTAATCTCATGAATGTTGATTGTATGTGCTGAAACGGATAAGACTACTTTCTTACTAGGTCATTTATAAATTATAAAAAAATTAAAATTCACGAAAAAAAATTCAAATTTAATAACTCTTTCTTTTCTACCCTTTTACACCAACACACATCGATAATATTTATAATATACTTATAAATTTCACAAAAGGTACACATAATTTTAAAAGTACATCCATTATAGCCGAAAGAGGTGGGCATTCGTTCAAAGATATATCAAAACGCTTCAATGCGTGACGTGACGAATCTGATGTGAACTGACCCTGATGTAGACAGTCCAAAGATTCTCACGTTACAATGCGACGAATTATACGAGATTCTGATTCTAAGCAATATCTGTGGCAAATATTTACTCAGTTAATTGTAAATGACGACACTACATACTAGTTTATTACTACAGTAGTTACTATCCGGTCAATTCGTATGTGTGACCATAGAATTAACCTCTGACAACACCGTCGTAAAAGCGTTTTTGTGTAAATACCATTGTGTCTATATTTAAGTTGAAATTATATGGGCATGCAACTCGATCCATGGATTAAAAGCAATAAGGCACAATATTAAACTAAAACAATTTTATTGTACATATTTACATAAAGTCACCAAAAACAATAGTATTATTCTTGCATGTTTGTGTATATAACAGTTTCAACTGATATTACGAGGTCTTAACTCATTTGGTATTACATAAACTCCAATTATCGTGCATTAAATGGTCGCCCTAAAGTTAGGAATACTCCTTCAGTTCCTCAAAGCCCTTTCAAGGCAATTGCTGCATACTCATAACCTATAGAGAGGCTAGTCTTAACCCAATATCTCTTCTTTTATAGAACTCTTTTCATCTATCTCCTGCATTTCCATATTAGCGAAGAGTTTCGCCAATTCCAATTTCATAGACACTTGGTTCTTGGGACTAAAAGTCCTGAAAGTTTGAGCGTAGCTTTTGAATAGAAGTTCGATAGCATCTGTTTCTAAGGAGACCTCGTGCCGCATAGTCGATTCCTCAGTATCGCTCATTCTTTTGAACCTTTTACATCGATTTAAAGTATCTGGGTATATGTGTTTGTCGAAAGTTACTTGGTCATCGTAAGTGATGTCTGATGTGAAAAACGCTATATGAGGCGCATTCTCTTCTGACAATATTCCTAAATTATCACTGTTAGTATTATCTACAGACGTGTCCCGTTCCATCACTATTCCATCTAGAAATGTCAGATGACTGCTCCATGGCCATTTGGAGAATTTCCTCAAACTCGGATCGATATTTTGTTCTTTTTTGTACCGCAAATAGTTATCCCGTAAGTTCTTCCATTTTATCTTGACTTTCTCAGCTGCAAGGAAAAAGAGTAGATATGTTTATAAGGAGTAGTGGGACAAACAGCTTTGTAGAAATATGTAACTACTTATATCTAACCGAAACACGTTCGCTGTAACATATAATTAACACCCATAACAACCTATATAACAACTCAGTTACGTTTAATGTATTTTTGGTTCTGCAGTATACTAGAAACATACAGTGTTTTACTCTGGCTTTCATCAGCATCATCACAGGTGTACCTACATCATTGTATACAGCTGGATACTTCAATCCCACCCTGTAAGCGATTTGACTGTATAAGTACAATCTCTACATAATAGTATGTTATCATACAATTATCTTTTATTACTTATACGAAGTTTTTGATAAAGTTGTGACTTGTGATACAAAGGTATTAACGAAACATAAACTTAAATAATATCAGAATCTATTCATAGGTACTGTTTCTTATGAACCGTGACGGACTAAACGTATTAAATATACGAGCGCATAGTAATGCGACAAGTCTACCTTGGTACGTTCTAGAGAAGCGTATCAACACTTACCTGTTTCATGAAATTCCTTTCCTATTTGTTCCCAAATTTGTGCTTTGGTGGTTAAATTTTTATAACCACCATCTCTACTATCATATAAGCAGGGATGTGCGCGAACTAATTCTATAAATTTGTCAGTCATCATATTACAAACGCGAAAACGTCATGACGCCGAGGCAGGCCGAAGCGTATTCGTTCGTTCGGTTGGTTACCGTTGCGTCAACCGCCGCACCGCCCTCCCCACCTCACCGCGCGATCGAGCGGTTGCTTAGCGCCACCTCCTACGCTATACGTGGCTATTACGTTGCCACCGCTCGCGCGCTCGGTGTAATAATGAAGATTTGGAATGACTACCGAAAGTATTATTTCTATATACGATGGTATTCAATCTAACTACTATTAAAGGGTGAATATATGTATTTATGTACAAGTATGTATGTCTCGTGCTTGTCTAGGACTTAAAAATAACTAGCTGCCGTTCTTTTTAGGCACGTTGTCAGAGAAGAAAAGGGAAAATGGAATATATTGAGTGATGGAAAAGTACCACCAATGTTCCGTATGATATCTCAACCACAATTTTAAGCAGAAAAGTAATCTTAGAGTTTTAATAGTGTCTCCAACCACAGAGTTTTAGTAGTGACCACGTAGAGAGCGTTAGATAGGTTTTTCTTATTGTTTTATGAGATGGCCATAAATCGCATACATATATGGACAGAACCTCGGAAATATTATATCGCTAGGATATTGGGGTTGCGATGTCATGATGAAACATTGATGACAGGTTGTCAGTCCATCGCCTAATAGATTTAATTTACCCATAGTCGCCCCCTATGGCATGCCGGGAAGAACGGCAGCTACTTAGCATTCTTTCCTTCACGACAGACGTCAGTATCAAGCTTTTTGATTTATTATGTACACTACATCTCTACTTACCCATCTGAAGATACAAGTTTATGAAGTATATGTATCGTTTTAATGGGCGGACCATATTAAAGTAACTTTTTTTTACTGTATCGGGGGTTTATATGTTATGTAATAAAACACATTTTATTTTACACACATTTTATTACGTACAACAAAGTGATACTCTAGGTTTGTACAAAACATTTCTGAACATGCTCGCTTATTATTATGAGTAGGTACTTAGAACAGACTTTTATTATTACACAAATTGTACACCTGTAAGTTAAGTAAGGCACATTTCGTTGACATTCGGATTTGTGTAAAATTACCTTATTATAAGTTTTCAAAACGAAAAAAATATAAAAAAAATAATTAAGGAAACCATGATTTATTTAGCTTTACAAAATGGTATTATAAACTTTTTTACCATATGTATTATAACGTGCATTATGAACCTTTTTTACACATATTATAGTGTGAATTCCGTTATTTTGAATAGAAAGATAACATCTTCTGATATTAGTATCAAACTTAGTTCTCACATATATTATTTTTAAGAAATGATATAAAGCATAAAAGCTTCATTTAAAGTATGATAAGTACTTAAAGTTACAAATAACAATAAAGAGACAGGTCTCTAAATATTAAAAAAATTATGTGTGTGATTTTTCGCAAAGCAGTACAGATTTTAGATAAATACATACATATATATTCCTATCCTTTAAGCACAGTTGGGGTAAACAGAAACGTGCAGATCTAGGTTGGACAGATTTGTAAAGTTGAAAATAAATACATACATAATAATATATTTACTATTATATAAACAATTCTAAAAACCTCGAGTAAATAAATGAACTGAATATATTAAATTTAGCCTCAAAAGCTAAAAGGTGGGCAAACTATCTTATATTATTGATATAATAAGTGAATAAAAATATCAGACTGACTTCAACATTCGATCGTAACTTTAGAGTCGCGGCAGACACATTTAAATGACATGACCAAAGACAAAATATAACCAACGTAACTCTCGTTACGTAATAATTTTTATTATAAATATTTTTCAAAGCCTATTGACATGTATTGCACATTATTGCAAAGTTTCATGATATTAATAAATAGATTTATCAGTCTTTAGTAAGAAATTACTAAACTGAGTTTGGTTAATATATTAAACACAAAAACTGGGCAAGAAACAAAATTATATTTTTTATATGAATACTTTGTAGAAAGTATGCGTGTAATGTAATACAAGAACAAGTAAAAACAAATTTTCATGATAAAAATAATCTAAAAACCGAATTTAAGCCTATTTTTATTATTTCCTTCATCTCATACCTTACTCTAGTTGTGTTCTGAATCTATTCATACTTAACTTAATTTAGGAATTAAATATAAAAAACACATACTATAAATCGACTTCTAAGAAGTTTCCTACAATCTATCTCCATAAAAACATGCTAAAAATCTTAATAAAAAAAACACCTAATTGTTACAAAGACACGGACTAGTTGCGTTTCCTACACTAAAGAGATTTGGACCGCCTTCGAAGCAAGGAACTAAATAAAAATAAAAGCAAAACAAAATTCATCTCTTGAACATAAAGAAAACAACCTAAGTGTGAACTTAACTAACTTAATACTAATTATTTACAATTTTACACTGCTGCATACTATTCTATTAAGACAATCGATAGGGGTAACTATACAAAACATTCCATCAAACAGTTATACTAAAACCCTAAAATTAACGAAAATAGTAACTGAAAAAGTAAAAAAGTCCACGATTAAAACTTGATCAGCTCACAAATTTGTACTTTGGATTACTATGTCCACAGTTCGACAGTTTCAACCACCTTATCACTATTCACAGGAATGTTAATATTTCACTTCACTAACACTATTTATCACTCACTGCGATTCACTATCTCTTATACTATCTTCTGTAGCCCTCCTTATATCCGACAGAGGGTTGCCATGTACACGGAATCTGTACAAACAAGTATAAGTAGGGTTGCCATGATTAGACTCTATTCTAAGTTCAATAATGTCGTGAGCGATTGGGTATTGAACGCCTCCAATGTTTTCTGTTTTAGGATACTTCACTGGGAAATATTGTATCGCGGTCCCGTTGACATCGTATATGTAGTCACCGAACAAATGAGGGTCTGTATCTATCTCATCGCGTAAACCCTGCAAAAAGAAACAAGTTGTTAAGATAGATTAAAGAAAATAGAACGTTAATAATTATCATTGCCTCCTTTGTTAATCCCGGGTTACTTTATATACTATATCATATGTAAAATCAAAGGAATGAGGGAGAATGAGGAATGCCATGTCAACTTTTACCTCAATTTTATGGTCATTTTCCACAGATACAGATTTCAAACCTTGTCAATATATAATAGAGCTCAAGATGCAAATATTGGTATCAATATTTTTGTCATTTCAATGAAAGATGGAGAAGTTACAGGGAGTGATTGTATAGGAATAATGTAGTGTGTATATGTATGTATAGGAATAGTAAACTTACATAAACGGAGAAATTCTTAGGCGCAGACTCAATCTTACCGTCGACTGCTAACAATTTGGACATATGCTCAATTGAGAAGCCTGTCACTTCTATTATCGCGTACGTTTTTATAACTGGAACAAAAAATATAACAAATTTATTACAATACAAAAGAACACAGTGTTATTTAGAGACAAGTAGGAGGCGATTAGTTCTTATTTGATGACATTTAACGTTTCCTTTTGAAATGATACTAGAATGATTCGAATCTTCCTTACTTGTACCAGCAGAATCTGAAGCAATATTGATTTGTGTCCAATTTCCCGTATCTTTGCAAAGTTCCTAGCATCTTTGCGAAGATTCTAATAATCAGATCATCCTACATATATAACTTGTATCTATGTATATATGTTCCTTTAGACCAAAGAGAGGTAAAACTCACCCAGATACCCAGGGAACCCCTGGAAAGCCCAGCACTCGCCAGGCACCGCCCCCGGCGTGAGCGCGTGTCGCGGCGACGTGTACACGAACGGAATCCCGATGCCCAAGATGGAGTACTGCTTCGTCTTTATGTGGTATAACTCTGTGCAGCGCGTTGAGAGGACTTGTCCGCCTGGAATCGAAATGTATACGGTTTATACAGATTTCACAATATGGAGAATTTTGATAATTATATCTAACCTCTGTCTTTCTACAAATAGGGGATATGTGTGAAATATACATATATTATTATGATGCATGATGACTTAAATCAAACGGACCATCATGATTTAGGATCAAAATGAATTATTCTATTTTGTCTGATATCATAAGCTTAATAGTTTGAATTTTTAAGGTTACTTTGTAAATGAACGTAATTTTTACATCTTTAAGTCGTACCGACACTACAAGACGAAAAGTTTTATACATGATCCAGATTAACGAGAGATCTACCATGGTACCACCAAAAAAATTTGTATTCAAATTCAACTCTATTGACATCCAACTTGGCACTACTGCTTTCGTAAAATATTTCACGAACATCATAATAAGTATCAAAAAACTCACCTGCAGACTCCATAGCATAGTCCACCATGCCCGTCTTATCCGCGTCATAGACCTGTAGCATTTGCGCCACAATCCGCTTCACCGCGTCTACATCAAACCCAGTCTCTGTTCTATGCACATGGATCTCTTTCACATACTCTTGTATCTTATGAACCAGTATTTCCAGCTGTTTCTTCTCGAATATCGCTAAGTACTCTTCTATCATTTGCCTCACTCTCTCTTCGTCTATTCCCGGTGTCTTTGCATTGATTTCTTCGTGAAGTTTAGTACTCATAACGTTCAGTTGGTGTTTGGATACGTAATGTTTGTCGAAGTAGGCTTTTAGTTTCTCAGCTATGAGTTCGTTGTCGCCTTCCACGTTGAATATTTGTAAGAGATTGTTTTGTAAATGCTTTATTGTGTTCGATTCTATCTTGGCGTCGATTCCGTCCAGTTCTAGAAGTTTCTCGTTGAACTGTTGCAGTTTAAAATCGACGGATTCTGCCCATTTTTCCAAAGCCTCTAGACGTTTGTTTAGCGTTGGATCTTGTACTATTATTTTCTCTTTGGCCACATCATTGCTATTTACATAAACTATCGTCTCTTTCTGGGGTATGTACTCTTTGATTTCATCTGCGTAGTTGTAACCTGTAATAGAGAAAATTGTTATACTTTTCGTTGTTTTCCTTAAATTTCTCTGTCCTTCCCACATAATGTAATAGTATGTAAATGTTATATTTAAGGTTCAATTTAGTTCAGGGAAGGACAGAGTGGACAAGCAATTAGTATTTGAAAAGGAACTCACCTAATTGAGGTCCTTGTTTAACATTTCCAAACACTTTCTATCCTTCCCCAATTAGCCCTTACATTATGTGGGAGAGTGAGAGAGAAATAAAAAACCATTTGAGATTAATCGACATATATTTAAATCATTTGAACATGTAGCGTTAATATTATACTTAACTAAACCCAGCCCATAAATAACTAAAAAAGGAGAACCAATAGTTATAATCTTATGACTAGGGGTTAAGTCTTTTGAGTTTAATTTTGTAATTACTTTAAATAAATTTGGTTAGCACATAAGTCTTAAAATTAATAGCTAATTTTCTGTTCAATTTCAGTGTCAGCAATGGTTGTAAATATTATTGGCCAATAGATTATTCTAATATTAAGACATTATTGTCTCTAAATATTTAGCATTTATTTTTATTCATAGCAAAATATTAAAATATTTTGTGTTGTGATAAGTTAAAAATAACTAATGTCATACATATAAATGCAAATTATGCTACACTGAATTGAACATAAAAAGTGGAGTGTAGAACCCAAGCCAAAGCGATCAATTAAGAACTATTTAAATTAACTTAAAACCTATTCTACTTTATAAAAGTTTAACTAATTCTATTTCAATAATTTAGACGTCATAAGAAAAATAGAATAGCCCATTATTATTTTTTTAATTTGTGACTTTTTTGTGTTGTTTAAACTTATCTAGTACCCAATAATGTCAGTTGAACACTGTATAAAGTATATGTTCAAGAATAAATACTATATTACGTCTGATGGGCTACATAATAGAATCGTAATAAATTAAAAGACGCAGGTACAAACACTTTAAAGCAAATATATGGCGAATCAAAACTTAAAACTAATAAAGATGCTTAATTCGAACAAAATATACTGAGGGCAATGGATACTGAATATGTCAATTAAATATTCAACGACCAAAAAAATTTTGTGGTACGTATATAATAGTAGTTAGATAATGAATTGCTAATTTCGAACATTTTAAGATATTTTCTGTGCAGTTAAAACGATAGAAAGAAAATATAGCTCGAATTAAACATCTATTCGTATTTTGTAAAATTTTTTTCCACACGAAATCAAATACTGAAGAATCAAATAATTTTGATACTTTCTTTTAAATAAATCTTTAAATAAACAATTCACAAAAATTCAAATAAATAATCACGCAATCAACACTGCAATTATAAATAATAAAAGTTGCTTTATATTATTGTCTATAGAAAAGCTAAAATAATATTTTTATATAAAATATTGTATAAAAATTTTTTTTAATGTCAACTATATTTATTATTTATCAGGCCATAATTATATTTGAGATATTTCTATATATCTCAATACATATATGAAAATTACCTATGTAATAAATATTTCATAAAATAGTGTATGATGATACATTTTTAAATAATTAACAAATTGTGCGCGATGAAATAACATACATACACGTCCTTTAAGCCCTTTCGGCGAGGAGAGAAACTTGGGAGGTATAAATCTAATAGGTCACTCAATGAAATTATTATAATTATATAAATATTTACTCTATATCCTACTGAACTTCGAGATATATATATTTAAAGGCACAGTTTTCCACGTTTTTATTAAAACAAAAGCTGCAATTTCGTATTCACTATAAACCTTACGTCAGATTTGCTAAACTATTTCAGCTCTATTCATTTGTTACAAAAAACATATGTTATTATAAAAAAATGTATCATCATCCTCTTAAACTCTCGTTTCATCCAATAATACCGTTCCAAAACCGCCTCATCTCCTCAACACAACTGTCTGCCACCACTTTCATATAATCCGACGCATCGGAAACTCGATTCTGTACTATGCCTTTGTAAACATTATACGTTTCAGCCACATCTGGCATTTTATCTTTAATATCGGGAATAAAGTCCATTTTAGGCAATGATATATTGATTTCTGGCATTGTTATGTTAGGGAGAGTAGGTAAAGAAAGTTTTGTAAGCTCTAACGCACTGAATTCAGGTAAGTCGATACGAAAATCTGTGAAATTTGGCATCGCGATTTCGTCAAAATGTTCGTATGTGTAGTAGGCTGAAAATTAATTGAAATATTTCTTAGGTTTTATTCATACGATAAGATAATTGACATAAGATTAGCGCATTTAGTGTACATTAACTAGTTCGCAGACTTTGTATGTATTATTGAGATGGTAAATTACTAGTGACTAAAATCCAGCATGTATATTGTATATTATCATATACGAATGTGTCAATTTGTGAAATGAATTTCTATTAAGTCTTATATAACAAGAAGTATGTTATTTTATGTGCAATACACACTGACCCCTTTCCGAGTGGACAGAAACTTTGGAGACACAATAAATATCTCCTAGGTCACTTGTTACCATGAATATTGAGGTTGTGATGTTAATGTATAATAAATGAATAAATACTCACATCCATAGCCAAAGAGCGGCAGTAGAAGAAGCAATAGCCACGGCCACCATCTTCTCTTCTTTGTGACGTCATAGCGGGAGCGGGTGGAAGTTTCGTAGGCCACATGGTTCGTAGAGGGCGCTGATGTAATCTGGTACAAAGGGAGTAGGTAAATAAATGTATAAATAGTCTTTATTTATTCCTTTACAACTAAAGTACTAAGGCTAATGCTTAAGATTCACTATTAGCTATGGATATTCAGGTAGATAAGCATATAATAGGCTGGAAATGGTAACCATCTCATTGATATTATTATCCATAACATTGTACACATTTATCAACATATAATATTTAATTTTTAGCTGCACAACGTATCTATAAGACAATAGCAGCATTATTAAACAGATTATAATGACATATTATTATCGTATTATAAACACTTACGGTTTCCGTAATAGTGGTTACTGTGGTGGTCACTATCGTCTTCAGCAGGGTATAGATCCAATAGAACGGAGCGGCTATCAGAGAACCCGTTTGGGATATCAGGCCTGTAATAATTAAAGTTTAGTTTAAAATAATGGCTACTTAGCCTATGCATTATATATTCCAGCTAGTCTTAAAACACGACTTATCGGACACATACATGTACACGTCCTTTAATCCCTTTCGAGGTGGACAAAACCTTGGAGATATAAATTAATGCTTAAAAAACCGCGTATCATAGGGTTGTGATGTGATATAAAATATTGGAGAAAGGTTGCTAACCTATCACCCGATAGATTCAATTTGTCTTTAGTCACTTATTCGCCTCTTATAGATTTACAGCAGTATTTTAGCATTCTCTTAACGTTTCAAACTAGCAAGGGATTTCGAGGATAATGTTGGCAAATTATTACCAATATTCCTTATTAATGTCCTCACAACTCCGATATTTATGATAAAAGTGACCGCAAAGAAAATAAGCATAACCCGAGTTTCTAACCATCATAGTGTAATCACCATTTTGTCAGTTCTACCAATGACCTGAACAAAATACCTGGTATTGGCTGGATGAGGGCCAGTCTCAGAAAGGTTCCTTTTTGTTTTACTACAAAACACATATAAGTACAATGTAACTTCATTTTCTTACCCGGTCCTCGTCTCGCACTATACTGGTAACGTGGTGGCCCCGCTACCTTCCTGTACACCTCACTAATAGTGGTCGTGATAGTAGTGATTATGGACACAAGGAGCCTAGTGATCCACCAGCGCTCGTCCGTGTAGGGCCGCCTGCTGAACTCGATTTCATCGTCTGAACTGTCTATGTTCTGTTGACACGGAAATATTGAATAAATAAATAAAATAATAATATGTTCTTTAATTGAATTAACAAGGGTTGTCGATGCAAATTATACATTAATTGAACGTTCTTTATTTGAGATATAAGCAAGAGGAGAAACCAGAAAACTATATCACTTAAATAACGTATACATACATATTCTTTAATTTAAAATATACAGATACATATGTCCTTGAGGAGGACAGAACCTTGTATATACTACATTTCCTTGGTCACGGGATAATATTACAGCACAAAGTAATGTCAAGTCTCAATTCAATTCGATATTTAGGTGTGTAGTTGTAGACCTAATTGCTGTAACTTTTAGTTTGTACCTAATTGTAGTATGTCACTTAGACTTAAACTTAGCCTCTGTCACGAAGGCATATAAACTTCAACTCAAAAACACCATAGTTGTAGTATTGTAGTCATATTTTATGAACAAGAGTTTTAGGATGGCATTGAATATGGCTTAGGAGGTTTTTTATAAAAAAACATTGATGATATCACTTGTTTATTATGCCTATGACACACAACATTTGTACTTATACATTGCAATCGAATTGCATCATCGCAATTCGTTTGAACAACTGACAAAATACTAGCAATAAATAATTATTAACTAATTAATGTGCATAAATATTGATTGAGTTGTATGTTGAATAAAAAAAGTTTTATTGCATGTAGGTGTTACTACAATCAAAAAACATTCACATCTGTTAATCAATTTCAAGGCGGACAGAACCTCGGATCCTCTTCTTATCGTATAAGGTTTGTGAGCACATTAGTAACAGGTGAGAACCTATTGCTCAATGCATACTATCACCTCCGAGAAGAATCTAATAACATGTAATATTACTGGGCCCTTACTCCACTAATTCATTTTAGCCACAATATTACTTCAGTATTGATACAGTAATACTTTAGTGGCCGTAATTTGACACTTTTGGCATTCCACTAACAAATTTTGGCCACAGAAGCGCTATCAAACTAAATAAATGAAATGAAGTACAAAAAAGCTACTCCACTATTGGAATTTCTATACTTGAGTTACCACTGAAGCACCACTGAAGCGCCACTGACTCGCTATTGAGGTACAACTGTGGCAAGTCAAAATATTAGCAGAGTGCCACTTTTACAGCCGAGACGCAGTAGTAACGCAGTAGTGACGCATTTGTGTGGCTGTCCAAGTTAATTAGTGGAGTAAGACCCGTGGTAATTCTTGTACCACCTTATAATCTAATGTACTTATTTATACGTTTTAATTTATAGCCTTTATAGGATAGTCTCATTATAGTGCTACATTACCTATAACCGCCAGTGAGTATGAGAAGATGTCTGAATGTCCATAAAAAGGAAGTGGTTTTTCAGGATCGGGACAGATGAAAATTCGTTATTTCTGCCTGCCCTATACAGGGCGTGATTTGTATGTATTACTAAAGCTTAGTAAGAAGGTTTATACACCTTTTCTTTCCAATAATCTCACTTATATGTCACATATATATAAACTTACAGCATATCGTCTCCTCAAATTGTGACTATTGGTTTGCTTGAGCAGCAGATCCACCTCATCATCACTCGTGTTGGGGCCCTGCACCCTGAACTGCGAGAGCGACCTTCGGGACATGTTGGGCACCGCCACTTGACCTGGGGCCAGCTCCACACGGTCTTTGGACAGGCGGGAGTACGTGTAGTCCGTTTTTGGGTACTTGCTGGAAAGAGGATAGAGTTTGTATATTATATGAGTACGTTATTTATTTATGTTATGATGAGCAAAATTGTTTCTTCGGTTAGACTGCAGGAAAGTATTTTGAATAAATGATAGATAAACTGTACTGTTCGTTGTCACTAATCATAAAGAGAGATTCTACAGAGATTTATTCAGAGATACATATACGACCATTAACCCTTACAGGAAAGTCACACACAGGTTTAGTCCATTTCCGCCAATGTAATATAGTTCAGTAGTATAATATACATAGATATAAATGATAATAGGAAGAACATAATAAGTATGATGAGTGAAATAAAAGTGGTATGTTAGGATCGAGAATAGTTTTACTCACTTTAAATTCACTATCAAGTTACCCTTAACCACACGTTCAGTAGTATAGCAAACTTCAGTCCGGTACATTCTATTACCTGACTAGTACGATACAAATCCTACCATAACACGAATTCATAAACCCAATTCCTTCAATTACACTATATCAAGAAAACTACACACGATAATTATCACTAACTTGTCAACACACTACGAAAACTGTTCACTTTTGTATTCAGTACAGCTGAATAAATGCATACACTTTCCATACAAACAGTTGCAACACAGGCCCATTCGAGATGACATTTGGCTCGACCAACCAATGCCCTAAACAGATAAAATTAGAAATTGGAAGCGGCCTATTCTGTTAACACAAGTCCTGCGTGCAAACTATAGCACTGTTAAATATATATATATATATATTTAATTATATATATATATATATATTTAATTATAGATATATAATTAAATATATAATTCAAGTTGTAATAATCGAAAGTATGCAGTATACTTGTATTTGATATTTACCTGTTTTTTGTACATTTCATTCAGTAGGTAACAGGTATTTTTTTAAAGATCACATGAAAAATAGAAGTAACTAAAATCAACTATAAAAAATACATATAATCTGAAGTTTATAATATTAGAGCAAGCTTAATGTAGTTATTGATGTCAGTGATGAATGTTAATATTTTATTTCTATTTAAACTGATAAGCTGCATGTATAACTCATAAAGAGTATGCGTCTCTCAGTTTCGTCAATGTTTGCAGGAGCAATTGTTGATTTCATGTTGTCTTATCGAAATTAAAATTTCACGGTTGTCGGAATAGGGTTCTGGGCACAGCTATTTTCGTTGCGTTCACTTAGAAGTGGGATTTTGTGTCTTATAAGGCGCCTTGATGCTTTCTACGTACATTTACGATACTACGTGAAACGTACAGATACATTTTAGTCATTTAATTCATTTCGGGATAATCTTAGAAACATAATTACTCCTTGGTCAATTTAAGCATAAAGTATCGGATCATAAAATTATATACTAAGGATTAATATGGAACATTGCTCACAGGTACATAGTTCAAAATGTTTTAGAATAAAAAGTCAATATTCAGATATTATATATAGAGCTTATTTTCAGAGATTATTAATCATATGACGTAATTTATTAAGGATTCAAACTAAATGTAAAGAATAATAAAAAATGCAAGCTATCACTAGCATACGTACCAAACATTATTGTTATTATTATTAACAGTGAAAACTGCTTCAACCATTTCTATATCCACTTCCCTGTCTACGACATCCATTTTCACAGGTTAAAATAATTAAAAAGTAAGCGAAAGTCAACAAGGTAAAATATACAAAACTACTCTGCCATAAGTGATTAATTCTTACAAATATTTACAACTACCTTCAAAAAATGATCACGAAGTTATAGTTGGTATGTATTATCTTAAACTACTTTCAAGTTAAAAGTGTACGAATTTTATTAAGTTTTATTTTAATTCTGTACCTTTCGTGACCAGGGTTTAAGATGTTTTGAGGACTAAGGTTTACAATCTCTAGAAATACGGGAATCATAGTAACTCTAGAAAAGACATGTGACTACATTTTAATCACGTCACATATCGGTGACAAACACTCCTTTATATCATTTAATACACAAACACAACACCTTTCCTTAGAGGGAAAAAAAGGATCCATTTTTTCCCTAATCCTGACAAACCACTTTTAATCCATTTTTTTCCTATTAATCCTGACAAACCATTTTTGCCCCATTGCCTCATACACACCCGAATACTCACTTCCAATATTCGCCAGCCATCTTATAGAGGCGGTAAGGCAGGTGACCGAGGCCGTTGGATCGCTCTGCAGTCAGCAGTACCGTGGCATCAGCCAGTGCCTGCTCCGCAAACGAACTGTCTGTGGATGAAGCGCTGTACGCTGGACTCCCAAACCTGGATGACCTGGAACGGAAGATTGGCATTTAGTTGGGAGTAAGACCAAAATTTAAACCCTTACTATGTGTTTACTACGTATTGCTGCTTGAATTTATTGGAGTAAGACCAAAGTTTAAGGGTTGGTGACCTGCTACGTATTGCTGATTGAGGTATCTCAATTGAATCAATGATCAAAAATCTAGATTTATATGGGATTATTTATTAAAGGGTACTATTATGGGATTAATATTTCATAAGTCAACATTTGTATGTATGTATAGAACTCGACTTGACTCGACTCGACCAGGTAATTAGCAATAACATGCACGGGCTTTTGTCTACTATATATTTTAATGAAAAGTCAGGTATCATAAAAATGAACTCCCTTATTCTCAAAATTTCGCTTTGATAGATTTTTTTAAGTATTCAAAGATACAAAGACTTTTTTATGGTTTTAAAAATGGAACATTTGGTGTCCAAATATTTATCCCTGACATCGACACTTGAACTAGTACCATTTCTCTAACTTTATTACATTACTATATTTTAATATATCATTCGATAATAAAAAATACAATAATTATTACATTTCTCTCACGATCATGATATCTGTCAGTTATGTAACAACACCTTTGCTGTTTACAAATAAAATTAATTAACGTAACTGTACAATGGTATTTGAAAGTTAACTTCCTGTTTTTAATGTAGTTCTTCGATTGATATTTCAAACCTTAAGTACCACCATCGATATCATGACGTCAATAAGAATTCGATTAATTTCAATTCAATTCTCCCCTTTTAAAATAATTCACTATCACGTCCACTATGTCCAAAATAGGTGGACAGGGCATCAAAGAACTTACCCTTACATTTAGGCTGCCGATTAAGTTGAGAATATTTAGAAATTGGTTGAAATCTAGCCTTGATAACACCACTTAACACACAGAATAAAAACACTATACTATTCTACTCGTAATAACTATTTGTAAAAATATTCGTACAACAAACAAGACAATAATTTGAACTGTAAACACATAAATGACATTAAACAAACACATGTGCACGTGTTAATATATTATCGCATTAGCTACGCATAGTTGCAATACAAAAATATAGTATAACGTCCCATGGAACGGTGCCAGAATTTTAATATGAAAACAACAGTTTGTATACAATGTTGAAAGACATTTATCTAACACCGACTTGCATAGACTAGTGATTATCCCTTGGCACATTCATATTTTACGATACTCGATACAATCATGACATATTTTCTACGTTTGTTAAAGAAAGCCAGTATCAATCTTCTCAAGTGATAGTTGCAAACAGGACTATTTTATTGACCATTTGTTTTTATTCAGTGTACAAAAACATTCGAAGAGATGAATGACATATTCGGTGAGTTATTAATATGTAGCGAACTGAGTTTATTATTCTTTTAATACAAATGGGTCTAAACTTAGGGCCTATTCTACGTAATAGATATCAGTCAGCGCTTGTAACACACCAAAATAGAACACCACCTGTATTTGTATAGATGGACACCTGAAGCACCTATTACCTAGTAAGGTGAAATGTATGTTATGTCAATATTAGATAAAATCCTACTACGGTGAACGAAAACATCGTAAGGAAACCTTTTCTTTGGAACTGGTCCTTCTGCATAGTGACACGGCATACCACTTGTCATAATGAGAACTATCTGTAAACACGAGGATTCGAGGTGGATATAGTATAACCACAGATAATATAATACTACAGTATAACTATGTAATCCGTAATCGTAAGGTTCAATTTATGTCACATTAATGTTAGATACAAGAGCTTCATGTCTCATATCTTCCCTTGGGAAGCTATTACCTTAGTCTTCGTCTATCCCTCACGTAGCGAAGACTTCAGACCTTGCTTTTTAATATTTAAAGTATTAGATATAAGTAGCTGTCTTTCTATTAGTACTTACCGATCGCTGGCATGGTACAGGGTCTGATTTATGGGGCTCAGGCTGGTGTCCTTCAGGGTACCGTGGCTGCGGTGTGCCGTCGTCGAAACGCGATCGAACTCAAATTTGTAGTTCAACAGACTCTGCGGACAAATGGGTGAACATAATAATAATAATAATAATATGAAACTAATATTACTATCCCGTATTGGGCTTTGGACGAAAAGAGTATACTAGACTAGGCAACTAAGAGATTCCTCGGGATCTTTTAGTCTGAACTAGCAGAATGAAAAATATTATGTACTGTACCACGTACTTTATAAGGATATATACGTTGTACATATAATGAAACATAAAAATATTAATAGTCTGCTGCAGAAAGTCAATCATATCTAATTTAGTTTCAAGAATTTGAAGTCCGAAACAACCATAAAAAAAACGTTGAAGAGAAAATACCAAAACGAGATAGAAAGAAGGTCATTTAAACCTCTGACTGCCCTATAAAGATTACAATCATTTCACAATTATTAATGAGCAACATAACTGAGGTATGTCAGCAAGTTTTTACACCGATGATGTAGGTGACGAGTGACGTCGACGCTTTTTCATCACGATTACGTGTTCAAGGACGTACGAGTATTTTTTTCTTATTACATTCAGTTTTTGTAATACGTAACTATTATTTAGAGTACTTATAGCGATTAATTATAACTTATTTTCACTCGTGATGTCACTTAATGATATTTTAAATGCTCCGTTGAGTAAGTATTCATTCAATATAAGCTAGGTTTAAGACTAAACTAAATTACCACATAAATAGTAGAAAACAAAATAACCGACCTACATTTTTACTTTACATACTATTTTGATAACTTAGCGAATATTTATACATCACAAGTATTATATAAATGGAAAGGTTTTAGCTAAGCATCAAAATCAAATATCTAGATGAAAACAAGTAGATATCTAGCTTAGTTTTACAATCTTGCACATAATTTATTCGTTTTAAAGTAGTTTTTCTATGCACATAACTATATTTAAAACAGGTTTCCATGTCCTTTAGTGAAGAATATAATGAGAGTGCATAATTTTAATTTAGTATCTACAAATGGTTAATTGACTCAGCACTTAACATGTTAAATATTCATTATATAATAAAAATCGGGCTTTCAAAATTAACTTAAACGTTTGACTTGAGTCTTTAACTACATCAAATACTCCGAAACCCTTTATAATAATGGTGATCATGTTAGACAGGAACGAATTCTCACGATTTCATAGAGCGAAATTCAAAATAAGAACTAAACTTGAATATTACTTGGGGCAACGACCCTCTTAAACTGAAAAAAACATTTAACATACATACCCATACATATTAAGCTCACATTATAATTAGTTCACAAACATGTGCGTTTAACCGCCAAAAGCCAATTATCGTGAGAAGGAACGATGACGTAGCACCAAATGCCGTTGATTTTCAAACAACCACGTTGTGGAGATGACATCATAGCATCGTCAACATGCTGTAGAAAGACCTTCAGGGTTGGTGCACGAAAAGGTAAAACAAACAACACACGCCGTCTGTAACAACGAATTTATAGTTTCGAATTTTGAATGTTTTGGATATTCTCCATATGAATAGGTGATATTTGACCATTATATTTTGTGATCGTTAATATAATACGTTGTATCTATATAAAATTGTAAACAGAGAAGTATAATTTATGTAAATAGAACGATTTGTAAACCTGATTGTCTATTTGTAAGACAGTTTATCTTATCGAGAAAGCGATTGTGATACAGATTTATCACTGTTTTTGTGTACATACAGTCTGCTTCCCATATTGGGGTAGGGTAATATTACGTACCCATTTGTCATCAATTCGCTTGCAATATTATTTTCAGAAATTTACAACAAGTTCAGGAAGATAACTCCTGTAAAATCTTTGCAGTTATTTACCTTGCACCGTCGTTCAAATATAATGGTATAGTTCATACATTCCGAAATTAATATTTAGTGTAGGATAAGAAATATGGAGTAACTACATTCGATAACGATCAAAACTTTTGGTAAAAAGTATGTTTTAACCGCTCAATTTATGCTTTAAAATTAACGCTATAATAATACTTAATCGGTCTAATTAGCTGCAAGGATTATGTTGTTTATCCATGGTATAGACGCTGGTAGATATTAAAACTTTTGTTCAAGTGCATTCAACATACTAGTTTTCTCGTCTAATCACACAATTTATTTACTAATTAGTCACCATGTTTTATCACCATTGTGATTAATGCGTTTACTCTATCTTATCTGTTTCGTCAGTCGTTACGTGATATTATAAATAACGATTTTATGAAGTTTCTAGTACGATCTTTTGACTCGGCTGACAAAACTGACATCTGTACTATATTATATATATTAGATTAAGAGACTACTATCGTTCCTCAATATCATCAATTAAAATAATACTAAAGAAAGTTTTAGTTTAATACATGTCAATTAAAACATGATAATTGAGTATATTCGAGGCAGCACCTTGATACTTAAATGAACATCAAAGTACATAATACACTGACCAAGTTGCCAAAGATATCATTTACTATTGGTTCGCACCTTTATTTTCCAAAATTGTTTTCCACTGAAAAGTGGGTGCTTCACCAAAAATAACAAAGCAATTAGGGTTAAACGTCTGACACAAAGTTCTAGTTATTACGTGTCTGGGTCAATAGATCCTAAACGATTTAAGAACAGAAGAGCATGTATGAGAAAGTTAATTTGCGTATCACTCACATTAAGAGATTTGTCAGGATCCTTCCAAGTGGCAATCGATTGTCTCCGTCTATCCCTTTGAGCATTTAGAGACGCAAATCTCTTATATGTATGTATGTATTAAGACTATTTATATGTGAAAGCTCATGTTAGTCTTTTCGAAGTTGTTAAAAGACACTATATTGTATGTTTTCGTAGATATAAGTAGGTGTTAATGCACGAGGCTGGAAGTTCCCGTTATTGACATTTGACGTGACGCAATCATGTTGAAAAACACTCGCATACAAATATACTCGCATCAACAATCGCTACAGATCCTTTATTTATTTATAACTACATACATTTAGGTCCTTTAATCCCTTTCTATGTGGACTCAACCTTGCAAATATAATATCGCTTAGGTTACTTTTTCGTATAAGTATTGTATCAGTATAAAGTAAGAAAATTTGATACATTTATATTGACAACTTTCCTATTACCCAGGAATATCTCTCGATACATTTAACTATCTTCCGGGTTGAAGGCAACATATATATTAGTAGCACGGGTGAAACAAGGAAAAGAACATTCACTGATCTTACTACACCCATTACGAAGTGTACAACAGCTTTAATTAAACCGTGATGCCATCGCATTGTACATTCGGCATTCAATGTTAATTCCATTGCCATTGGAAATCCTTCGTTTACGGTTTTATTACGTTCGGCTGACCTTAGAGCCATTTCTGCTCTGTTCTACGATGTTGATTCGATCTTTCGGACATACTTCGTAATGGGTAAACTATTCGTTGTTAGATACTGGTTTAGTTTAGTTACTATTAGTTGAGCTGTTTTGTAGGACTGTGTTCTTATTCAGTATAAGAGTAGAATTAAATGTGACTGAACGGGTTACTCTTCAATGGTTGATCGTGATTTGTAATTTGTAGAAGAATGAGCATGCAATACATGTTAAACTATATTCGTATTGTTAAAAATTTTTTAAGAAAGTATGTATATGAAATAGATACAATCTAATAATTTTATTCAACTTTTTTTTCACTCAGACAGTACTACTCGATTTTCGATCGGCATTGTCGTTTATTTCTTGTCAACCATTTATCTAATGTTACGAAGGGCTACTTACAGTTCATTACAACAACATCACAATTACAATTCTTTATAAGAAACTGAACTATTAATAACCAATCTATTGGACTATTATAGAATTCATTTAGGAAAAGGATAGTCAATTGACTCACCGGAATAACCAATGGAGGAGACATCCTGCATCAATAACTCAACACTAATCACATTAAAATTTCACTCAATCCTTTTTGTAAGATTCTGTAGAATACACTAGGCCATTCACAAGAAACATTGATGAACTAGGTAATGGGAATAAGATATTTTATATATCCAAATACTTCAGGTACATAAAATCTGACACTCAATTATTATTTATTATTCAATTTAATTGGGTGTTTACTATGGTAAAGTTAATGTTAATTTTGTATAACTGGTATTTTATGGATACTTTTTTGGCAAATCTTTGAAAACATTAGGTAAAATAGATAAAATAATAATAATAACAGTGTTTATTTGTTTATTCATTGATCTTTCACTTACGATAATGCCAAAAATTTGTTATCAAAGATTCTAATGACAATATCTAATTATCTAACACCGTTTTGATATTTAACCTAAATTTTTATTAAAATTCTTCCCAGTACCTAACGATAACCACATTAAATTAAGTACATATTCCACATATATTATAAACGATTCACTTTAAACGAGACCAATCATATAAATTATAGAAAACTATTCACTTTATAGCATTCGGAACTTAAAACCACACCAAACACTTAACCCAACCAACACTATAAAATCCCCATCACATAAACATCACAAAATCCACGTAACCAGCAGCTGGCATCACGAAATACTGCATATCGATCAGAAAAGCCGAAAACATTGCATGACCACATCTAATTTCGGTGCCATCGTAAATAGACTGACAGAAAAAGTCGCGGACACGTTTGTTTGTTTGAATGCATGGACTATGCATCTGAATATGGTGACGCATATAAAGCGACTGATTTGAAAAGTACTATGGTTAAAGCGGTTCTTTGAACTGTAGACGAATGCGTACTAGTAAGATTACAACATCCATTCACCTAATTCGGACCCGAGTTGAAAAACGAAGATTAAAAGTCCAACTATACTATGTACCGTGCGATAATAACCTTGAAGTTACCTATTGAAAACTAATAAATAATACACACATCTAGCCGCGTTTAGTACATGTACACACATGTATTGCGGTAATCGCAACAAAGCTTTAAACTAGATTAGGAACATTAACATTTTATTACCCATACTGTAATGTAAGGTATAAAGAAATGTACACACGGAAGCTTGCATAGTTTGTGCCACCCATAAATCATGGTTTATCTACGAGTACGGCATTCTATTACGGCAGATGTTATTTTTATTGTGATTTGTGATGTACTGGATACCCGTTATACAGCCCACATGTGCCCATTGAGTGCAGGGCGAAAGTTCATTCGAGTTTTGGGCATTGCGACACTGCACCGTTTCGGCTAATGCCCTTTGGAATTATTCTTATAGTGGCTTTGTTTTATACATAATATAAGAACACTAGCGTTTTGAAAACATTGGATAATATGTAATAATATTCTGTAAGCTGAGTTTTGTTTATATGATATGTTAAATACAATACATAATATGTGATATTCATGCTTTCATAAAAGTACGAATATTAATTATTTGTGTTGATCTATCAATTCATAATGAACGCAATACAAAAATTACGTAAAATGTATAATTTTTACTAGAAATAATAAACGTTTCTATAAATTCTATAGGTACCTACCCAAACAGAAGCAAGCAAAGCCGAACGCAATACAATAGACACACACGTACCTCGACGTTTCCTCGACGAAAAATTAGGTCAAGTATCTTTGGTGCAAATTGGGAAACGAAAACTCAAAAAATAAAGCTCCTCACTCACTGGCGACTGTTGAACGGTGCTACAGATCCCGAGCCATGTAGGGATATGGATTAAAAATAAACACAACGCGTGGGTATCCCTTCTTTTCATAGGCAGCTGTTGGGTTCAAACGGGACTCAAATTGGGAATTCTTTTAATTGGGTGTTTTGGAACTGCGGGTGACTGATTTAGACAGTTTTGTTTTCCGGTGCTACAGTTCATTGTAACTACTTCCTCATTACTATGTATCGATTGATGTAGTTGCTATTGGTATAGACCATAAGGACACATGACAATGAGAACCAATTTTCGTGTACGGGTGACTAAGATTAATGCAATCAAGGAAAAAACTAAAAACTTCTCATTGCAAGTAAGTAGTTATACCTACGAGTATTTTAAGATCTTTCTAGTGAGTCTATCTTAAATTACAGACAAAACTAACCAGTTAAATGTTAGTCATGCTCTCATAATTAAGCAAGTAATGTACATAGGTTTCTAATTCAATGTATGTATTTTAATATAGAACTATAGTTATGGTAAGTTGTATAGTGTCACCCACGCGTAAATTAACGTTCATTAATTTTATTCATTGCAGATATAACACAATAGATTAATTTAATATGTGTACAGAAAAACGTCGAAACGTAATTTAAGATACAATGTCTATTAATTTCTAAACAGGATTATTGGATCAAATGGTTAAGAAGGAAGCCATAGAAGTAACATATTAAGAATTAACGTAATTGCGTAACTTCACTTCTTATATAAATTAATTGAAGAATAAACTGTACGAAATAAATTTAGATACAGTTCCAAGAATATTTGTCGGCATATTAATTATTGGAAACGAATATGAAGTCATACATTTAGTGTGAACGGTCATACATTTAAAGAATGCATTTTTAAATAAAGGTGTTGTCACACATGATTTATGTGTTCCATACATTACGTACTTATGCTAATGATCCATGCTGTTAGTATCACATTTTCTATTTAAGAATAAGAAACGTATATGGAGAGAAGATGTTAGAACACTATCGAGTCTTGATTCACGTCATTATTACAAACGTTGAGTTAACGATTTTACGTAAGCTCTTATATTTTCTGATTATGTAAATGTCCAAACACAAGCATTTTAAAATAACAACCAATTGAGGCATAGTTTCGTTACCTTTTCTTCACATTTGTGTCTTAAAACATGTGGGGAGACTTTTGAGATAAAGCTATAAAATTATTTACTTCAACTATGTGTTTAAATAGTATCATTATTTTAATTACATATAACACCATGGACATTCAAAAATTATATAAATAATCGAATCCGAAACTCTCACATTTGTAACATTACACCTGCAATACACCTATCACTCGTACTTAAACTATTGACGCTAACTTTATCAGAATAAGCTCTCCTTAAAAATGATAAAACACTTCCTATACTCAAAATGCACTCTCCACTCGTTTTAATAAGGGTCATATTTCATAACATAGTACAGATTAAAAAGATTACTCAGCAAACTTCTCACGTTTTCCCATTCGTATCTCGAGAGCAAACATTGTCGAGGTAATAGACCTTTTTGTTACAAGAAATTCTTGAGGTTTTTGTGCACTACAGGAAGCCTGGCTTAATCTAGTCAGATAATACAAACTATGATGTTGTACGAGTCAACAGCTTAATCTTATAGGAAATGTTAATTATTTAGTTATTTCAGATATTTGTACTGTGTTTAATAGGCATGATATTACAGTTATTTTTCGTGAGAAATTTAGGATCAAAATTATTAACCATTATAAATCTTAGTAATAATTATGAAAAGCATTATTGTCAATATATCTTACCGACTACTCCGAAACTCAGACACAGTAAACACGATATATTAACTATGCTGTTTACAGAAAATTTTATGAACGTAATATAATACAGGTATACTCGTACTACGAGACGAACGTTTCACTATCAAAAGGCCTGGTTTAGTTATAAACGGTGCCAACTAAACCTCATGCCTCATAAAGGTACCACAGTAACGTAATTGCTAATAAAACGTACATTAATAAAGCGTACACCTTATGTCGATATTATTTCAACTAGCCTTCAAAAGTTGCTGACAAATCCCTTCTAGGTTCAGGAAACGAATATGTCAGTCAATTAAAACAATATGTATAGGTAGGCGAATTAAGAAAAGTTACGAACAAAAGCATAGCATATCTTGAAACTTATATCTTATTCCAAGACTAATAAACAAAATCAAAATCAATTTCTTTACAGTAAAAGTTGTCATAACTGTATCTATGTTTCACCCAATACATATCAGATGTCCACTACATACATTGTATATTCACATCCTTCAGTCTTATTCGGGCGGACAGAACCCCTGAGACATATTATTATCTCCTCCATCACCTTTAGTGTTACTATCCAGGTTCTTATTAATATAGATTTTATATATTGATAATATTACACCACTATCTTACCTGTGACGCTTCACCAGACCGTAAGCGATCAGGGCTCTCTTCGGACGAGTAATCAGACGTCTTGATCAGCTTCTCCGTAGCAGTACGCACAGACTGTCTTGTTCTGGTCGCTGGTGGTGAGACATGGTTGTCTTCTTCATCAATTTCTTCAATTACTGGTTGCACTTTCTTTGCTGATGACTGGACGAGTTGCCTGAGAGTAATAATAGAAACATGAACATTCTTTAATCTCTATTACAGTGGACATAACCTACAAATAACCTGTTACAAAATGCTATAGTTTGCATCTTTCTATGGACTAACTACTAGCTTTGGACTACGTATTTATAATAATAGATGCATAATAAAAAAGTCCTAAACAATTATCAAAGCTTGTTGCAATAGTTACAGTTATTAGAAACTCACACAGATAAGATTCATTCTCAAAATAATATCAAGGTTATAGCACAGGTAATATTTATATTATGCATTTAGTTCAAGGAACTACTAGATAGAGAGTATAAATAGCCAAAATATTGTATTTAAAAACAACAACATATTTTCCTATTTATTTTTTGTTTCATTACTTAATTAACATTTTTGTCTTATGATTTGACCATGAAAACCTCTGACCATCCAGCATAGGATAACAGGTGTTAATAAAACATATATAACAGACATTTTTCACTCATTATATTAATTGTGGTACTGAAGTTAACTATCTTATTTTTGTATTCATTCCACAGTAAATTTATCAAAGCTTGTTGGAGTTTAATACTAGATAAATAGGCCTCCCTAAATAGCCTAATAAACACTAACAATTGTCATTTGTTATGTAAAACATACCAATGTATTCTAAGACCAAAATACCACTTGCTCAGTCCTATTGAAATAACTCTTATGCAGCTGTTTTGCATTAGAGTAACATTGTTTATTCAACTGTGCACAATATGAACTGACCTCCACCTTGTACTGTCACACATAATGGATAGAGTTCAAAATACAATTGCTTGTTTTGTGATTTGATAAAATGTTGAAAGAAAACTTTTTATTACCTGTGTCATTAACCTTATGTGTTATATGTGAAGAATAAGATTGACAGCTAGGATACGTAATTAATGATTATGTTGATTTTTAATGATTCCTTTTTTTTAATGCAAAATTTTTACTGTTATTAAAGTGAATTTTCATATCATTATAATTTGTTTGCTCCAAGGTGAAACATAAGTAGTTCAATTACTTAATTTTTTTTGTTCTAAAACATAATTAAAATTCTGGGTGCATTCCATTCAAAAATTTAAATTGTTTTTAATACCTAACAGAATTCATGTATCATTATGAAGTTATAAGCAAATTTTTAAGCAATATAAAATGTTTTCAAATATTGTTACTTGTGATATCTGTTCATGTAATGTGTGTATAATTTAAACCATTGAAGCTCAAGGGATTAGCCTGAATAAACAATTTACAAATGTTTGGTCAATTTAAAGGTATGTGAACATGTTGTATTTGATAAGCGTCAATAGTAAAGGCCTTTACGCACTCTTTAGTAGCAGTGACCTCATCTTGTATAGAACCAACATGTGACATCACCTTAAGTGGTGGAAGTATACAAACTTAACCTTGCTTTTGTCATCTTTCCTTGTTGTACGTTTGCGTACTATTAAATTGAGTAAGAACAGTGCATTTTAAAATGTACTTATATCATTATTGTAATAGCCTAATTCATTCCAAAGGGGCTCCTTTGCAATATTTGCTAGAGCTAATTACTAGACATATAAGATAAACGCTACAAGATGACATGAAAGTTTACATCAGAAACACAAAATAGTTAGGGTTAGGGTAGACATTGAGCAAGAATTATTGAAAAGAAGCTTACTTGACTGGGGTGTTCCTTTTCACTGGGGTTTTCCTACCAGTTTTACTGTGCCCATGTTCATCGACACCCGAGCAGCTCTCTCGGTCACAGCTAGATCTCAGGAAGGGTGTTTTGGACCGCGACCTTGACCGCAATCCACTAACGGTCGAATTCTCCATCGTAACAGATCGATTACGAGACACCAAACGCTATCACTTATCCAAGAACATTTTTACGATAGTCTTACTCCACGACCTTCACCCAATTGCAGAGATTAATCTAAATGTTAAATGTATACACAGGTTAATCTCGGCTGTTGCACAAGAAAGTCTATTTCTGGTTTATGGTGATACCGCCAAAATTGTGATGACTGTATAACACAATAATACCTCCTATTCTTTCTTGTAGAGTAATCAACTCCAACAATACACTTGTTCACAAAGAATCTTAACACGTTTTTCAATAAACACAACAGAAATTATGATTTCTTCTCAAACTCTCTCAGTAAACACAACGTTTTGCTCAACTTTCGCTACTGTGTAAACTTTTTTTTAGAATTGACTGTTTGGTTTGACATGTAAACTGTACTGACTGACTGTTACATTGCAGGATGACGTAATTTTTTGGCATTGAACGCTTTTGTACTTATGCTTACGATCATACGAACCCCATAAATAATGTATAATGTATTTAATTTTGTATCCAATCTACAGTAATGTAAGTGGTTGATGATAATATTTTATAAAAAGAGTTTAAAGTACTTTTTTAACATTTATAACTTGGGTGCCTTATTGAGTATATTATTAAATTTGTTACAAATTTCAAAGTTATACCTTATTAGACAGTATTATAATAGGACAATATATACTAGATTGTTTGACTAAATTGTCAAAAGGCTAATAACGGAAAAAAAAATTAATACTGTTTTATTTCAAATAATTTTAGTACTGGCAAGTATGGATTTGTGAACATGGTATTATTTATTTCTGAGCGGGTTTTTCAGGCATATTTTGTATTTGTTGTTTACCTTTGTGAATTCTTTACATGGTTGTTTTTACATATCAACATTCTTTTTATATTTTAATAGTTGGCTCTTAAATAATGGAACAATCCGAACTCTTTGCTAGAATCAAAGAATATGGTCACGTTAATAGTAAAAAAGAAGATTTAAGAGAGTATTGTAATGATAACTTTGATCAGGTTAGTTTTTGTTAAATACTTTTATGAAAAAGGGCTTTTGTGTATTTTAATACTGATTCATTTGCGTTGTTCAATTAAAATATTTAGTTCGTACATTAGTTTGATTTAAGCTTGATAAAAAGTTGTATGAATGCTATTTATGATCTTTGCTATGTACAAAGTGTAAATAACTAAATCTATTGAATACTTTCTTTGCAGATCCTGAAGTTTATACCCAAACGTATTCTCTCTAGCGACGCTGGCGACCTGCTAGACTCAATATTAAATGGGTTGCCCGATCACCAGTCATCTCGAAATAAAGTTAAGGTATTTATATTTATACATACATAAGTTACCCATTTATCTTAGAGGTGTATAAGACAGAAAGTCAATTATCATTATGCTAATTCTATACCTCTATTTATATTACTTAATCCATACTGCATTGTTACAAACAATTCTAAAGTATCCTCTTTTATAAGGTGTTCATGTTATTTAGTGATCCTCACGTTACTCCCCTCATAATTACTATATTATCTATACTATTATCTCTCTACGTGTCAAGTAGCCAGTATTTATTATAATTATTTAATTCATGTTTTTCAGTAGTTCTTGAAAGTCAGATATAAGTAATTAGCCAATAGAATATATGTATTTCACTTTTAAATATATCACTGCCCTTTTTTATCTTACAGATAATAGATGCAGTCATTAAAACAATGCGATTGAATACCACATCGCTAACCCATTGCGGTGATGTGATCAGCAGGTTGTGTCTGGAACTCCACAGGGCTCCAGTGGATGATCTGGTGAGATGGAGCAATGACAGCATCCAGTCTGTTATAGAGGACAGCGATGTTAATATGATGTAAATATTTATTGTTTTTTAAGACAAGCTTTTATTGAGAAAAAAGAAAAGAAAATCTACTGATATATTGGATGGGTAGTGCATTATAAGAATGCTTGTGCTAAAATGTGAATGCATTTAGAATAATATTAACTATTTTTTATACATATAATTACTACCTCTGATAAATATCCAAATTACTAACCCATAGGGTTAATGTAATTTTATTAATTTAGTTTTTTACATAGATCAATATAATCACTAAGAAACAGGTGTTTAGATGTAACTGTAACAATAATATTTTGTTTATTTTACATTTTCTTAAATAACCGTACTAAGAATTAACTTGGTCATTATTGAATCCATTATTTTAGAACTGCCTATATAACGTAACAATATCACTATCATTTTGCAGTTGGAAAGACATCCTACCAGAGTGTCTGAACTCCCTATCAACATACAACCAAATCAAACACTGTGGCACTGTAATGACCCCAGCTGAATATAAAGAGCAGTGTGTGAAGACCTTAAACCAATGCCAATGGAAGGAAAGGCAGCTAGTTCAGTTAGCTGCCATGTTTAAGTAAGTTTTCTTGTAACCTGTTGGCTTGTAGTACTAATTTAATACTCTACTGATTCCTGAAAGAAATTATGCCTAATTTGAGCTGTATTCTCATTCAATGAAAAGTAATTACCCACTTGTTCCCCGAACAGGCAATAGTCAGTGTTTGTAAATGACGACTAGGCTTGTCTCTTACATTGAGTTCTGACTATCTGGTCAATATGTTGGTGCTAGGTGGCTATAGAATTACTACCTTTGCAATTGCGGAGATGGACACCTGAACCTCTGACTACCCCGCAAGGGTTAGTGGTCATGAACGCGTTTGTCTATTTATTAATAAGAAATTACACTAAGAAGAACCTTCTGGATAAGTAAAGTCTGGTAGTCGGTCTCTTTAATGGGTGCTGAAACTTTTACTTATGAATGTAATCAGAAAATTTAATTATAAAACCTGGGTGAGTAATAATATAACCCCGAAAGGGATTAACTATATAGTTTTAATTTAGGATACATATTTTTACATAATTTACAGTCGCTAACGGTGAGGGAAAACATCGTGAGGAAACCTGCCTATCCCTTAGGATAGGTAATAATCAGTGCTTATATACGGCGATACGGTTCACTACCTATCACGTTGGGTGCTGTCTATCTATTGATATGCGGGCTACGAATGACCCATACCTAACATGCCTTCAAAATTTTGGAGATGGGCATTCAAGCCTCTGACTACCCCGCCATAATAAAAAAGGGAGTGTGTATACACAAGTTGTGAAGCGTATGTTATGTTATGTTTTTTAATCAGTCTATTTACTACTAGTGTGTTTGAATTGCTTTCCGTGTTTATTAAGCCTATGCACTCAATAGAGTATTACTTTACCTTTACAGAGACATGCAGCTATCAAAATCTGATCACAAGCAAGTGGTGACAAAGCTTTGCTCCATGATCATTGATGCTCCACCAGAAAGCCTGCCGCCCCTTGTTCATCAGATGCTCAAGTAAGATTCATAAACAAGGAATCATAATTTTGAATGGTGGTGGACTCACTACCTGACAATTTGGGTACTAGTAACTTTAGTTGCTAAGAATAGTGGTATTCAAACCTTTTGACTACCTCAAAAGGGTTCCTGCTTAGAATTACTATCGCACTTGTAATGGTTTGAATAAAAATATTGGTGTATTACAAAATTTCTACCATATTCTTTCAAGACAGTGCACAGAAGAAAGGAATTAAAAAAATATTTTTTTAGGTGTGATGTTACACACAAAGGGAGGAACTAAAAATAACTTGCATTTCGTTCCATAATGAAATAAAGATAGACTCTCATATGTATTCAATTAAAGGAATGTTATTTTGTTCCCCATTTTAATTTATATTTATAAATTTTTCAGATTGTGCAAGACGAATGATGTCGAAATAGTTCTCTCATACTTGTCAAATTACTTTAATTTGAGACTGTACAACAAACTGGAACCTCCACCTCAAGATTCGGAATCTACCACCATGGATATTGATGATATAGGTACAGGTTTTCTTTATTTATAACTTTAAGTATATTATGTTTAGAACCTCTTACTACCCAAGGACTACCTAAGTTGACCTCTGAAATAGTAAAACATCGTGAAAGTAAAAGCTTGTTTCATTTATATAATATATAGCCATGCGTCGTTCATGTTGATAAATAAGATAAATTATTTAGAAATCCTTTATAATTTACGACATATGCACTAGCCACTGCCTGTATAGTCTAATAAAGCTATAAAACCTATCCTATCATGGTATGTTTTGTATATCCGGTGTAGTTTTCTATGTAGCACTTACTCACAATTTTCTTCTTAATGGATAATCTTTTTTAACCTTGTTTACCCTAGCCATACGTAATTTACTCCATATATAAATAACCATACAAATCATTTACATTTTACGGCATATGCAATGCTGCTTGTACAGTCTAATATTGCTATAAAACCTATCCTAGCACTTGATGTTCTGAATTACATAATAAAATTTACTCCAGTGCCATACAGCAACATAGAGCTGTCCCGCTGTCTGTCCACCTGCATCTACCACATCACCCAGGGGGCAGCTGACCCTGAAGTCATCCGGAGACATCTGAAGCAGTGGCCCAAGACCCAGCTACTAAGGAACCCATTCCTCATTGATGTGGGACTGGGTTTGTGTGAAAAGGGGGCGGAGTTTAAGAGTGTTTGCTTGGATGTGAGTATTAGGGAGATATAATTATACATACTTACATACACATCACGCCTGATTCCCTGTAGAGGGGTAGGCAGAGATCACGGATCCCCATTTGTCCCGATCCTGACAGACCACTTTCGCAACATTGACATTCGTACATCCTCTCATACACTCTCGGCTATTATTATTATGTTCCGAGTATTATGTGGCAATATTGTAAAGAACTGGAATCTAAATTTGAAAGTTTGTTTTTTATTGTAAACATGCTAAAGTTAGCTAGCTAGTAGCCATGTGGTATATACATTGACTATGCAAAAGTGACAAAAGTGGCAGGTTTCCACCTAGTATTGAAATACACAACCTGCATCTACTTGTAGAAATAAAAATCCATTATTTACACTTGACACTCAGTAGCACTATAGTGCTACAATTCTATTTATGTTCAAAATATAGTTATAACACAGATAATATAATAGTACAGTTTATAGTATAGTCACAGATAATATAATAGGTATAGTATTTATTAACCATCTGTACTAATATTCCAGGTGGTGAAACAAGCCATAGAGCACCGTTTGCTCGACGAGGCGCGTAGCAAGGAGTCGGCATGGGCGCGTTCCGTGGTCCCTCCGGACGTAGATGTGACCACAGTATTCAAGATATTGACTACTGAGAGGTATGCAGACTAAAACAGATTATTCCTATTTATTACGTTGGACACCTGTATGGGTCGTACACAGGTCATGTTTAAAAAGAGTATGATTCGCGCAACTAATATGGTTTGCCATGCCATGGTCTATATTTTTGGTGGTGGAAATATACTTATTTGAAGGTGACAGAACAAAACTAAGAGCCTGAAGGTCTATGGACTGTGTTGTGTAATGGTTTAGCAAGCTATCGCCATTTTTATTATATTAGTATAGAATGCAGTATTTATGCTCCTGATTTTATTTTATTTCTGCTAGTTTACCTACTAACCTTTCTTAACATTTCAGCGCCAATCACAGACAACTGACCTCAATAGGCCTTATCCATCTATCCCTATCTCTACTGGATGCCCGTTCAAAGATGGCCTCCCGATGTTCCATTGGGGAGCTGATCGTAGTCCGTTTGGTCAAGAGTCAGCCCGAACTAGCTAGTCACGTGCTCAGTCTTATTAGTGATAGATTGGTTGGTGATAGTGCTGCTCGGAAACAATATGCTAGTGAGTATATTTATAGATTAAGTAGATATACATATAACGTGTAAAGGGTGACGTTAGAAGTACCTAAAACCACCGAGTGTGTGCGAGAAATTTGTCAATGAAGCGAAAATGGTCAGTCAAAGTCGGAACGAATGGGGATGTGTGATCTCTGTCTCTCTCTACATACTCTACTCTCCTACTCCTCTTGGAAATGGGCGTGATCTGTATGTTTGTAAGTAGTACATATAGCAAGCTTGCCTTGAATGTAACCTCGCAGGCAAAATATGTCTTCAGACACTTTTAGGATTAAAAACGGGGTCCTGATTGCATTGATAGTGTTGAAAGGTTGCTAGTGCCTCACCCAATAGATACCATTGACTATTGAATAGTCCGTTAGTCGCCTCCTAAGACATTTTGAGAACAACGGAAGCTGGCATAGTTACATTAACATGGGACCCAGATTATAAAGCCATATTTGCTATACCTATACCATACTTGCCAGATTGCCTCTACGTCCTCTGTAAGCTCACGCCCCTAACCGTGGAGAGGTGTACAGAGTTGACCACCATTCTGGAAATGTGCCAACCTGCAGGCCAGGAGTACAAGAGTGCGGCAGCCGTACTGGCGGCGGCGAGGCCCCTCCTCGCCTTTAGCACCAGGGTCAGAGATACCATGGTTATGGTCTGTCGGAAGGGGTTGTATTCGAGGTTGGTATATGTTTGTATGTGCATGTCTCGGATGCAATTCATGTTTTATAAGTTACTTTTAAAAATAACGAGTGTAATTAGTATTTAATAAGACGGAACCGACGAACACGAATAACGGACGATTGAAGAATTTGTTTTGGTCCTTGCAAATCAATTTCGCTTCGTTCTTAAATATTCGTTTCATATACATCGTTGTATAGTTAAAGTGTTTATGATCAATTAATAAATAATAAGTTCTTTAATAAATTAGTTAGTTTATAGCTATGTATTATAAACGTAGATCTTTGTTTAGATGTTAGCTAGAGTTTTTATCTAATTCTGCATAATACAAAATTAATACTGCTCAATATTTGGCTTAAGAAAATCTATTACGCCCCATATCATAACTCCTACAGCTATACTAAAGATAACCTAGCACACACTATGTCTCCCAATTTCTATCCAACCTCAAAAGGGACAAAACAACTTATAACCTCTCTAACATTTGTTCCAGAGATTCCCACCACCGTTGCCTGGCTTTGTCCGGTTTCCTAACAGTCCTGAAGCACGTGAAACTGCCCAAGGGATCTCTATCTACCCTCAGCCAGTCCAACAGCGAGCAGTACAGCGCGCACTCTTACTTGACACAGCTGAGCGTGGATTTACATGCTACTCAACAGGGGACGAGGTATGGCAATTATAATAATTAGTTTTATTTTATTTTTTTAATTGTAAATAATAGTTTTATTTTGAATTGATTAAATAAATACCAGATATAAGAGTAGATACGAGAATAATATTTTCTTTTCTTTAGTTTATTTCAATCGATAGTCTCTACCTATCCTCTTAGGGACGTAGAGGCATGAATATATGACAAATTCAAAGACAAAAGCTTTCACGACCATTAACCCTTGTGGGGTAGTCAGGTTCAGGTGTCTATCTCCGCAATTGCGAAGGTATTAATTTTATGGCTACCTCGAACCCACGTGTTGACCAGATAATCAGTACTCAATGTAACAGGTGGTAAGCATTGTCGTCATTTACAAGCACTAACTATTACTTGTTCGGGGAACAGGTAGGTTTCCTTACGATATTTTCCCACACCGTAGTATATGTATGTAAGTATTAATTGAATAATACATACACATTGCGCCCATATCCTTACAGTGGGCTGAACGTTTTTTTGTTCAGGTAATTATGAAGACACCCTTAAGGGGCCACTAAATTAAATTAATCCCATTCTGGGTGGACAGAACCATACTTACAACAATATCTCCTAGGTTACTATTTAGCATGAATATTGCCGGTGTGAGGTCATGTTCCACATAGATATACATGATAGGTTGCTAGCCCATCGCGCAATAAATTCATTTACCCCTCGTCCCTTAGTCGCTTTCTACGATATGTTGGAAAGAGGCAGGTAGTAACTTAAACTTGTATTATTATATCAGTGTGACGTCAAGAGTTCGTAACGAGGCGATGTGTATGGAGGTGGTCTCTATACTGAGGAGATGTTTACTCCAAGACGCTGCTGTCAAACAACTGCTGTATACCAGTAAGTATATAAAGCTGTTGAAACCCACCTAATTATTCTAAGGTGACCAAAAAGTATTGTTTCTAAGATTTTGTCCACCTGGAAAGCAATTAAAAATATAGAAGGAAAGGAATATTATTATTAAGATCCTATGTCCCTTAGATGGGGCAGAGGGCATCCACATCGTTCCGCCATCTCGAAAGGAAAAGAATATTAATAAGGATTTGTCTTCACATTTTTAATGCTACATTCACAATCATTTTATTATATTATTATGGGATTTTTTCAGTATACTTACTTCAATATCGGCTATGTTAGTTCATACTTGTAATAACACTAGTTTATTTTCACCTTTACAGATATATACGATTGTGCAAAAGAGAAGCCAATTCTCCACGAGTCAATCTTAGAACTGTTGTATGAACATCTTATGAAGTACATAGATGACGATGAATCTAACAGTACACTGCTTTTTGACAAGTGCATACAGACTAGTGCTCTCAATGCTGTTTTAGTTGTAAGTAAAATATTGTAATTGTAATCTAAATACTTGTACCATTGTTGTTAAATTCTAAGTACACTGCAAGGAATAAATGTATGCATGTAAATGTAGTACTAAGCTGCATATCCCTTCAACATATCGATGTGTCGATTTATTATTGTGTAATTCTAACGTTTTTATTAAAAACAGCACTTAGTGTGTTATTAGTAAATAAAAGTGTCTATATCCCTGTTGAAGACGGTCATTGACAGTCTCTGCCTGTCCCGTTAGGGTTAGAAGCTGTTCCATATGTGTGTGTATGTTGGAGTAAGATTTGATATTACAGGGTTTTTGCAAAAAAACCTAGGTATTTTGCGAACACGCGGATAATTAGTCAATCATCATATTTTCCATCATACTGAAAAATTTTAGTTTCTTTCGCGACATATATACCACACCATACTACTGTTACAACTATAGTCTATTCGCGTTAAGTAAATAGTGACGTCGTGATATATAGACGTTAAACTGACCAATGAGACGTTAGTAAATGAGAAAACAATTCACATCGACCAATTGCAGACGACAGTTGTCACGTCTCATTGGTCAAATCGTCGGGACATGATGACATCACTATTTTCTTAATGCGAATGTACTATAGTATCTTCATGTCACCTTATTCCAGGAACCAATAGGCCATCTCCTGTACACGATAGCCCAGTTCCTCCATCTGCCAGACACGGAGGATTTGGAAGACATCCTGGGCAGCCAAGGTGGTGAGACAGGCAGCGCGCACTTAAAGAGCAAGCTGCAGGCTAACATGGACTTATTGTGTAGTCGAGAGGGGATTTGCGATGTTGATGTGGTGAGTTACGTATACATTCACAGGTTTTAATCCCTTTCGGGGTGGAACCTCGGAGATATAATAACTTCTAGGTCACTTTTAGCATGAATATTGGCGATACCGATGACATAGTTGGCCAATAGATTCCATTTACTGTTAAGAGTTAGGTCTACATCAAAATGATCATGTTTTAATTGTTTTGATGTAAATATTCTATGTGTTAAGCAGTAAAGAATTTTTTTTCTTCCTGCCTTATATAAGCTCTTTTTTGTGTATATATGTACCTTAATTTGATCAGCGTCTTTCGGTGTGACATGGAACAATGGTGTTAGGTGCTGATAATTTGGTGAAATGTGGGGTACATGTGACTAAAACACCCGTCGTAAATATGAAGGTCTCAAGTCTCTTACTATGCCATGAGTGTTGATGGTGATTTAATATGTTATGTACATCTGTCACCCATTTCCGTATATTTTGCCAGAAAGATATCATTGATACTATTTTATCGATACTTGAATCAAAACTTTAAACTTTAGATTGTAAATATTCTATATACATAAAACATACACTTCACGACTTGTGTTTGAACACTGTCTTTTGTGACGGTGTAGCCTGAGGTTTGAGTGCCCATCTCCGAAATTTCGAAGGCATGTTAGGTATGTGTAACTCGAACCCCGCGTTTCACTAGATAGACAGCACCCAACGTGATAGGTAGTGACCCGTATCGCCGTATATAGACACTGGCGTCTTATAAGAAATCAAGAGTCATTAACCACTGGTCTATAACCGCTATACTATGTTCTATAGCTATGTTTAAAATGAATTTGTGTGTATTACAAAGCATCGAACGTCTTCATGAATATACACAATAACAAAGACAACATTTACACCTACCTACTTCTACCTTACAGGAAGATCTAACAGACTTAACTCCGGAATCAAAGGCGAAATACATAAAGACACAACAGATACTCCATTGCTACGAAGCTCTAATCGCCTACCAGGTATTAACGTGGTCAGCGGACAAGGAAAACGTGTCACATATTGTGTACAGGCTGTTCAAGAAGTATTATGAGATTGTGGATAAAACTAAGGTGAGATAATAGTAGGTGATATGTCTCTGAGCAGGGTAAAAGGGATTTGATAGTTTAGGATAAAGTGTTGTTTTACTAAGGATAATAAAGTGTATTTAGTTGTAAGTTTTTTGGTAATATCGTAAGAGAAGAAATACTTCAAGATATCTAGGTAATTTTTTTAAATTAAATTATTGTAGAAGGTTTTCAAGTTGTCAATTAATTATAAAAATAGAACTGTAAATGAATCAGAATTAAGGTAAACTAAAACTATTAGATGATCATCAACGCATAACTAGTTCATACATACATACGCTTCACGACTTGTCTCTAAACACTCCCTTTTTTATTATGGCGGGGTAGTCAGAGGCTTGAATGCCCATCTCCAAAATTTCGAAGGCATGTTAGGTATGGGTCATTCGAATCCCACGTATCACTAGATAGACAGCACCCAACGTGATAGGTAGTGAACCGTATCGCCGTATATAGGCACTGACTATTACCTATCCTGAGGGATAGGCAGGTTTCCTCACGATGTTTTCCCTCACCGTTAGTAATTCATGTCCAATTTCATGTACGATTGACAATCTAAACAATTGACCGTCTCTTTACAGGCACCACCTAAATCGAAGAAAAAGCTGAACGAGTCTAAAGAAGTATCCAAGTCCCAAAAGAGTCAGAAGTCTCAAGAAAAGAGTAAACCTGCTAAGGTGCCTAATATGCTAAAGGATAGAATTGGCCCCTTTAAACCCTTGCCTTGTGTGTGGGATTTGAGTCTCTGCTTGAGAGTTGTGGAATTGTTGTACGGGTAAGCTTTTTTAGACTGTAAAGTTTTGGTGATAGAGTTTAAGTTGTATAGTAGCTTAAGGTATAATATGTCTGATATGACTCGGTGGTTTTAGGTTCTGTATGTAATATTGATAATCCAATTGAGCCTTTTATTTATATGTTTTACTTTATTGCTGACGGATACCAATTTACAGTAGTATTGTCTGTTAAATAATAATAGAACGAAATTAACATGATAATTAAAGTAATTAAAATTACAGAAATAACAACTTAATATATGCTAATGTACACTTATTACCCTTTAAATGATATTTATATTAATAATAAACCATACTACGCATCGTATAAGCTTAAATTCAGTCAAATAAATTCTTACAAGAGCGATGTCTACCTATAATATTTATCCATTAATAAAATAAATAAATTCTTACTAGAGCGTTGTCTACCTATAATATTTATCCATTAATAAAATAATATGTATTTCCAGTGAAGAAACCTCCTGGTCCTCGACACAGCAACACAACCACATAAGGGCTAGGCGGGACTTCCATCATTTCGCCCTGAAATCCGTCCGGTGTGTCCTGACTAATGCTGCCAGCGGACTAGAGAAGGGTACCGCACATTACGTCATACAGATCGCTGCACTCATGTACCATAGGTGCTTGGCTAGGTAAGGGGACAGCGATACAAACAAATGTGCATACATTCACGTCCTGATAGTCCTTTTAGAGGTACAGAAGTTTGGAAACTTAAAATGTGTATTCTTGTTGTTTGTATTCTTAACATTACTATCAAAGGCATGATGACATTGCTTTTCATACTGGTCACATTTTTTATAATGGTGACTGGTTGCTAGACCGTGCCTAATAGATTGTTTTGAACACCTACGATATTCCAGGAAAAGGCAATTTAAAAACACTTTTCAACAATAACTCTCATTTTCTCTGAATATCACTTCAGGCTAAGCTTTAAAACTAATAGTTATAATACCATAATTATAGTCTTTTCATTTCTGTACAGGTTCTCAGACATGTGTCAATTTGACGAACAAACAACAGTAGGGTGTTTGGACGTCTTCAAGGAGTGTCTCTCGCTGTTATTAGCGCCTGAGTCGGGGTTCAAACTGAGCAAAATCCTACCTAGTATCAGTGAGTATATGTACATGGGCAACATTATTCAAATGGGTTACTTTTGACCTAAGCATAATACATACAAGAATGAATAAAATAATTAAACCGATACATATAAACGAATAATCAAAGGAGCTTTAAAATGCTTAAGTATTTTTTCTATTATAAACGATCTACTACAAAATTACAGAGATGGACACGTAAATTTCTGAATAAGCATAGATAACTTCGTAAAGTATACCTTTTTATGGATATTTATTATATTATTTATTACCCTGTAAGGTACGATGAAGGAAAACATTCTGAGGAAACTTACCTGTCCCTCGACAGTTAGTGATTGTAAATGGCAACATGGCTTGCCACCTGTCACATTGAGTATTAACTATCTGGTCAACACGTAGGTCGAGGTAGCCTTATAATTACTACCTCCACGATTGCGGAGACGGATACCTGAAACTCTGACTACACCCCATAGGTTAATGGTCGTGAACGCGTTTTTGTCTCTGTCCTGTAAGGTTTAATAATCGCATAGTACGAGTATATAAATATCATTACACTAATTGCAGCTAACACAGAAGGATCCCCTCAAGCCAGTGTTGCCGCCATATTGAACAAGATTCATCAGTGCTTCTCGCTCCTTTCCGCCGGGGAAGACAGTGACAAAGATAGCTGGTACAAGAAAATTACGAGTTCCTTGATACAAACTGCGAACCTGCTTTTAGAAATACCTTTAGGAGAGGGTGAACGAGATTTCTATGAGGTAAGTTCTTACATAATTCTTGCCTCTATAACCAACGGGATAGGCAGATATTTCCTAGGTCGCTTATCAGCATGTATTTTGCAATGTCATAATGGAACAACGGTAACAGGTTGTTAGCCCATTGCCCAATATTCTACTATTTCCCCCAGTCTCTTATCCGCCTCCTACGACATGCAAGGAAGAACCGCAGTTAGTTCGCATTCTTTTTATTTCCCAAACTAGCAAATGACAAATATACTGTATACAGTTACATAAATTGCTTTTTACCTATATATGTTGTAACCTTACAGGTATTACAAAACTTAGAAGAGAGTGTACGTTCGTTAGGAGACGAGTCCTACCTAGCTCTGATCCCGGGGCTTCTGACCGCCAACTGCCGCGTGAATCAGGACGCGCCATTCCTGGACAGTTTGCTTGATAAACTGGCCACGGCTTTGGGCAGGATCGATGTAAGTTATTACGTATTTTATTAGCAATGTCTTGATATCTTGTAGTGTTATGAAACTAGGCATATAATGAAATAAAATAAACTGCTATATGTGATTGTTATGGGTGTAATTCCTAAATTCCATTTATATATATGTACCGAATTGTAATAGAAATTGTATTGTATCTCCTAGGTTCTGTGCACCCCGAAAGGTTTTAAAGGATGTGAATGTATTTGTATATGTATTGAAGAACATAAGCCAGGTATTCCCAGTGATTGTAGTCTATAATTTATTTTGTATTTTTCCGAATATTTAGCCGGATATTGAACAATTTTCAACGACAACAAACATAAAATAATACAATTCCTCTGTTATTCATATTATAAAAGCTTCACTTTCAAAATACTTATATATGTGTCTTTTCCAATCTATCTTAACTCTAAAACGCTTATACTTACCCTACAATCCCCCTTTATAGGAAGAAGACACCTCAGCCGGTGCTCCAGTCGAGGACTTGGAAGCCATAGACGAAAGAACAGGCCATGCAGTCCTCAATCACATTTGTACTCACATGTTGTCAAGGAGCAGGCACGCGGAGCAGCTCATACAAAGGGCGAGTGACTTGCAGAACGGTGTCAGATATTCGGTTAACGTGCACGCTGAACGAATAAGTAAAGGTAATTAAATTGAATGTTTAAGGTTTATAATACAGACATGACATACTTATTCACTTTCTTATTAATTAAGCGAAGGACAGATAATCGGAGATAATAAGATTTTCTCACTCGCTCACTATTCTCATAACGGGCTTTTCCAATAGAAAACGAAGTAGAAATAATTCTAAGGTAAGGGAAAATATCGTGAGGAAACCAATCTATTTCCCGAATAGGTAATAGTTCTTGTAAATGATGACATGGCTTACCACCTGTCACATTGAGTAATGACAATTTGGCCTACTCGTGGGTTCGTTGTGGCTATACTATCTCCGCAATTGCGGAAATGAACACCCGAACCTTTGACTGACCCGTAGGGGTTATTTGTTGTAAAAGCGTGTTTTTTCTTTCCCATGTCGTAGGAGTCGACTAATGGGCTAGAAGTGGATTAAATTTATTAGGCGATTGATTGTTAAAATGCCACCAATAGTTTTTATAAATACCATCATAACCTTAATAGTAAGTATAAGTACATACTTCATATCGTTTTACTGTAACTTCCTTTTTTCTACCAACTAACGTTTTGTTCCAGAATTAAACGAACTTAACAAGTCCTTAGTCATTCAGCTGTGTCAGTTAACCAGATGGACCTCAAGAATCGCGAAGCTCCGATGCACAGTGGGGCAGGGCAGTGATAAAGTGCTCAGCGTTTGTATTAAACTGTTCACATTACTTGGTTCTTTTGTGAAGCAACTGGACTTTAATGGGTTAAGTGATATTAGGTAAGGATGATTATTCATAAATGGATAGATACATTATACAGTCAATATAAAAATTTAAATTTAGTGTTTTGAAAAGTAGTGTAGTAAAAGTATGTGGTAGAGTAGTGAATAGGGCAATGATTTAAATGTTATACGGATGCATGATAGTAAGTGAAGGAGATCATGTAAGATGGATCGCGGATGAATTATAGTAGATTGGCTAAAGGTTGGAAGGAAAATATGTCGGTTAGGCGGAAGGGTGATTACATAGGGGTCGGCCTAATAAGTCACGTGACAGTCAGATAGTTATCTTGAAAAAAAGTGACGCTACAAGTACTTTTAACTGCCGAGTGCTTATGACTATTGAGAAAAATGTAGACTGTGATCATGCATCATATATTCACAAAAATCAAAACAAAAAAAAAGACAAATGCGTTCACGACCATTAACCCTTGCGGGGTAGTCAGAGGTTCAGGTGTCCATCTTCGCAATGGCCACATTTTTTTAGTTCCAAATTAGTGGCGCTGTAGTCAACGGAGACCTGTCAAATGCCAACCGGTCGTTTTCATAATGTAATCAAACATCTATTTGTTAAATAATTTAATTAAAAATAAGTATTACTAAATTATTTTAAATAAATAATAAATTAAACATACATATTTTTCCGTCATTTTTATCATAAACAATGTTGAACTATTGATAAACAAGTAAATTATTAGAAATTGACACTTGACAGATCTCCATTCTCACTAGCGCCCCTAGCGGGATAAAAAAGTGAGGAATGCTGCCATTGAGAAGGTCGTAATTCTATGGCCACCTCGAACCCACGTGTTAACCAGATAATCAGCAGTCGCAAAAAATCCTTTGCTATAGAAACTTTTACTACATTACCGTTATATTAACGTCACCCTCCCTTCCAGACTAGACCGCCTGCTAAAACTAAGCGGTAAGAAGCTGTCCGCAACCACAGACAACTTGATCACCTATGTAGAAGCCTCCCAGGGCAGTGCGGGCCCGGGTTCGGTGCTGCGGGACACCAGACTCATACCGCGGCTGGTTCTCGCCAATGAGAACTACTGCAGGCATGTCCTCGTGTTAGGCGGCAAGGCCAAGGTTAGTTCGGGAGTTAGGTAGTGTAATCAGCTGCCTTTTAAGAGATTATTAAGAGATGTTGTGTAATAAACTTGCTTTTTAAGAGAAGTTAAAGAGATGAGACGTATGGATCTAGTTTCCCTTTCGGTGTGGACGGAACCATGAGGATTTAGTATCTCCTAGGTCACTTTTTAGCATAAATATTGGGATTGTGATGCCATATGGTGACAGGTTGCTAGCCCATCGCCCAATTAATACTATTTACTCTTAGTCCCTTAGTAGCCTCCTACGGCATGTCTAGAAGAACGTCCCAGGCTAGCACGGGACGATCTTGTTTAATAGATTGTAAACTCTGAGCGGTGCAATATACGTAGGAGTAATTACAACTGATGACAATGTGCTGAAGTGTCCAAAAGTATAAGAAAAATGCCACCTTCAAACGGAATGGGGGAATTTATATTGATTAAAATAGATGGATTGGAAAAAACTTAAAAATTACTGAAATATATTAAGCTCAATCTTAATTTGTATGCCTGATATTTTAGTTAGATTTAGATTTTAGTTAGATGATATACTAAGGGATTTTAAGCTTCTAGGTTGAACCGTAGAGTCTTGAAACTGTCTTCGTAAGATGGTTGTTTTAATAAGTAATAAGTTAGCATCCTTTCTTTTTTCCAGATGAATTTCCAACAGTACCTATCCCTGGGAACAGCCAGAGATTTCCGGATCAAGGCACCCGTCCTACAAGAAGTGTTGAACGCACAAGATAATGTCGAACAAGGTACAATACATATATAGTTACGTATTTATATCGCTTTTATTGTAAACAGAAGCTTAGAGATGTAATTTCGTAGGCGAATTAAAGAATAACTATAGAGGTTGCGATGCAATTTACTTGGAATGAATATTGGTGATAGGTCGCTAGTTCGTAGTCTAAATAGATTTATTTACCTCTAGTCCCTTAACAGCCGCTTACGATTTTTCCAGGAATCAAGGCAGTATACATGTTATGGCCGATTTCGTAAGGGTCGACCTCATAATATGTGAATAATTATACGATAAGTTAAATGTCCCACCTAAAAAGTTGACGAAGTCAATATTCTAAATTCCATTAATTTTTATTCGATTGAGGTATATTTATCTATTACTAATTATTAATATTTATCTATTATTATTAATTAATTTATCTATCATTATTAATTCGACGTAGCTCAGTTGTTTGGGGCTTGGCTCTGTATCAGTGGGTTCAGGAATCAAATCCAGTTTGAGATGTACCAATGGAAATGAAGTTTAATGATTTTCTATGTACATTTTTTGTAAAAACACATTTACGAAATGCGTCGAATTATAAGGTGAGGGAAAACATCATGAGGAAACCTACCTGTTCGTCGAACAGGTAATAGTTAGTGCTTGTAAACGGCGACATGGCTGACCACCTGTCACATTGAGTACTGACTATCTGGTTAACACGTGGGTTCGAGGTGTCCATAGAATGACTACCTTCGCAATTGCGGAGATGGAAACCTGAACCTCTGATTACCCCGCAAGGGTTAATGGTCGTGAATGCGTTTGTTTTGTTGTTTTGTATATTTATCTGTGGCACTCCTTTGTACCTACACATCACGCCTGATTCCATGTAAAGAGGTAGGCTTTGTATGATTACCATAACCTTAATGATGATTATTGCTCAACAGATGCCGATGAGACGAATGTGAACGATGCATCCATGACTATGCTTACCCCCAATGAGGAGGGTCGTGATAGTGACCAAGAAAACAGACCAAAGAAAAGAAGGGTCAAGTGATAGTATCTTTATAAGTTTTTATAGGTTAAGAATAAACGTTTTGATAATAATTAAATGTTTTATTTGTTGTTATACATACATATATTCACGCTTCTACGTCCCCAAGGAGATAAGCAGAAACTATCGATCCCCAACTGGAACGATCTTCACAAATCTTCCTTGCTTCACTTACACCCATTAACCTTCTCATACATGCTCTTATATTCTTCACACTAACTTGAGAAGAATATCTCCAATATGATTTATATAATTTCTACAGGGCTTTTCTCGTCTAACTCTAACTTCTAATCATACAATTTTATAAAAATAAATTACAGTGTGAAAATGGATAAGTATATCATTGAATTTAAATAAATATTTTAGTGTATAACTTCAATTATTTTTTCTACCTTTACCAGGTACAAATTAAGTAGATTCATGAATATGTGATATGCAATGATAACTCAGTAAGTAGATATTCCATTTTACAGGTTGGAAATTACTTCTACGAATTCAAGGGTGTACTTAGAAAATTGTATGTCGTTAAGCTGTACGGTGCTTCGATGTGTAATTAATATAGGGTATTGTTTCGTGGTATTCGTGTCAAAAATTCAAGGAATTTTCTACATCGCGGTTCGGCATTATTCTATCCACTTCTGTTTATGTTGTGACGATTCTGCTATTCGGACACGCAATGATGCAGTTTTAGGCAAGCTCCTGATACAGTATATCTTTAAAACATTTTGAGCTCTCTTCGGTTTTTGTGCAGTATTTACACTCATACACATACATATATTCACGCCTCTAGATCCTATGTATATGTGTCTATGTGTATGTATATGATGCATAGGTTTTAAGTGGAAAAATGCAATTCAACTAGGTTAAGGTTTGAGCGTCTAACATGGGTAATTCTTTAAAATACCACACTTTACTAAATAGCCATCACCCAACGTGATAGCAATTGAGTTCATCACCGTTAATCAAGTACAAGTAGGTTCCTATCATGGTGTATGCACAAATAAAATAAATAAAGACAAAACAAACGCGTTCTCGACCATTTAAACCCTTACCCTTGCGTCGACTACGACTTGCGACTACCCGTCAGAGGTTCAGTTTTCCATCCTCGCAATTAGTCGTTCTATGGCCACATCGAACCCACGTGTTGACCAGATAGTCAGAACTCAATATATATAATAAATATGCAATAAAATCACACTTTCACGAAAATATTTACCAATTTCATCTAGGAATGCATGTACCGGCTGGTTCGTGTATTCTCGAGGTTTATTGTTAATACGAGAGTTAAACTATTCCCGTACTGGTCTGCGTTGTAAATAAAATGCTAGCTAGTTAGTTGCCTAACATCTCGGTATGAATATATAGAAGGCGACAAGGGGGTGACTATAATTTATTGGATGATAGGCTAGCAACCTACTACCCATTATATTGAAATGTTCTGATATCTGATAATTTGCTAACATTGACCGAAGTGTTATTCAATCTTCACTATTCACTTCGAAAGAGCTTAAGGGACAACATTATCTAATACTGTAAAGAGAATCGTAGCCCGGTTCCCTACTGGGAATTGTAAAATACACATTTCGATGTTTAGCGAGTGCTTTGTGGCAATCGCGATGAATACGCAGAAACGTATTACCCATTTTGCATTTTTGATTCGTTACACTAGAAATTGCTAGTTATTGGCCGGCTAATATCGGCTAATCCGATGGACGATAGCATGAATTGCATAGCTGCAGGAATTATGTATTAATATTGTTATGGCACGCATTAGCGGAAAGCTTAGCGTCTGTTTTTAACTACTGAGTCAGTCAAATACATGGAGGTGCCTGTACCTAAATTTTACCAAAATATAGGTGTGTAAATCGTACCTATCAATGTTAATCTTATTGTCATTTAAACTAACAACATAAATAATCTTAAATTGTAATATAGTTACTAAGCCTAATTTAAAGTACTACTTTAGAATAGGCTATAAAATTTTATATATTCCTGGAATTTAGTTATTGTAGGAGTATGATGAAAAATAGATAAACGAGGAAACCATAAAAAAGTTTCTAACCAACAAAAGACAAAAAAAAACATGTCAAACCAATACTGAAATATTCAGTCATTACTTTTTTAAGAAAACAATCCAAAATTACAAAAATTGAATACAAAATTTAATAATATTTTAAGAAATCAGAGATTCGAATCACAGCAAATCCATTACGAATCTACGAAACGTTTCCAGGAGAAGAGAAGATGTGCTGCGGTCCGTTCTTTGGTTGTTGCTGTCCATCGTGCGGCTTGGCGTCCTGCGGGCAATGCGCCGGGTGCTGCTACCCCGCCCCTTTCCAGGGCCCCTGCAACGGCGTCTGCATCTCGCCCTGTGGCAGACCCTTCGGCGTCTACAGCTGGAGGTTCCGCGGCTGCTGCTGACTGATAGCACAGCATTTGATTGTCAGAGTATGTTTGTATAGTCATTGTGCAATAAAGTCTGTGGATCTCGATATCGTTGTTTCATTGTGAACGTGCAAAGGCCGAAATGTATGTTTAAAGGCAACGCGTCATACATAATTGAGAATTATTATCACTTTCATAACTGAGGTTTATTTATTATACTACATTATAGTAGTAGTCACGCAGTAGTGCAGAAGGGAAGAAAAATTCCCCACGACACTACTGGTAGTGCAGCTTGGTATTGCGGTGGGGAAGAAGGGAAAATAGACGTGCCAGAAGCAATATGTTTATAAAGGTAGCATTCGGTTCTTAGCGACGGCGACTGTTCAACTACGCGACCATGGTCGCCTGTCGCGGGGCGACCCCTAGCTTTCCGATATCAGCGACCGCGACCGGCGACATTGCCAGTCTTCCCGCAGTTTTTATGTGTGATGGTTGTGTTCTATTGCGGTACGATATGTCGGACAATTTATCCGCAGCTAGGAAAAGAGTTATTCAGCTACTTTTGGAGGAAGAGCAAGATGATGATAATCTTATTATGTTATTATCTATGCCTCCAGAAAAATGGATGAAGGTCGACTCAATTTTCACATCGCGACACGAAGAGAGTTGTTTTCAAATACTCATAAAACGACATTTAAATTATAAAGAAGAAAAGTTCCGAAAATATTGTAGGTTAAATAATAATTTTGAAGTGCAATCTAGTCGGTCTCGCGGCGGCACTGCCACCGACGCGACCGAGTCGCGGTCGCCACGCCGCTCCCTGGCCCCGCCCCCCGATCGCGCGTCGCGGTCGCATGCGTTGTTTAGTGCTCCGTACAAATTCATACAAAGCAGTGAGTCGCGCGACACAGTCTCGGTCGCGGGTCGCGGGTCGCGGGTCGCGGTCGCGCGTCGCCGTCGCCAAGAACCAAATGCTACCTTTAGGATCAATTTAACTATGTACGACTGAAGTCGAAACGTCTGTCCAAATGTGAACATAACCATTTCAACCTCATCTTCGCTGCTTAATGCACGTAATCGGACAACTAAACCGAAGCTATGCGAATGTGGGGAAGCGCAGACGCACGAATTCGGAAAATATGTAAGAAGTAATAATAATAATAATATTGTAGGACGTTATTACACCAATTGAACTAGTCCCTTGGTAAGTATATTTAAGTCTTGTGTTAAGGGTACTAGTCAACGTATATTTAAGAAATATATACTTATTACAAATAGATAAATACATATATAGCATATATAATCAACGACCAGACTAGTAGTACGTAGTTCTTAACTTTGCCTTCACCGGGAAACGAACCCGGGACCTCACGATTAGCGTTACGGCGTCTATTAAATGTATGAATCATAAATCTCTTTGATTTAATTAGCCATAACGACTTGATCTTCTTCTCAATCGTTACACTCTTATCAGAGCGGTCGTGATCTTCATGACGTGGCATCTTTAGCAGCCGACATGGTTCGCCGCACAACCTCCCGCCACCTCTGCCTGTTGGCCGTCATGCGGGTGCATTCGTGTACCGGGGCACAAACGGCAGCCTTGATCTGGTCTGTCCACCGCATCGACGACCTACCACGAGGTCTTGTTCCTTCCACCTTTCCTTGCACAACGAGGCGTTCAATGGAGCAATTCCCGCGTCGACTGATGTGGCCAAAAAAGCTCAAAATGCGCCCACGGACCAATGCAGATAAACGCTGCTGGATGCCTAGCTCTTCAAGGATTGAAGCATTAGTGCGGAATTCAGTCCATGACACTCCGAGCATTCTCCTCCAGCACCACATCTCCAAAGCATCTATCCTTTTGGACTCTAGTTGCCGCAAGGTCCAAGTTTCAGAAGCGTACAGAAAAATGGGAAACACCAGGGTTCTTACTAGTCTGGTTTTCGTAGCCTTAGTAATGCGTTTGTTTCTCCATATTTTCTTCAGCTTATCCATTGCATTTCTACACATGGCCATCCGTCGCTTAACTTCATCGATGCAGCCTCCTTGGTTCGAGATAAGAGCCCCAAGATATGTATAATACGGAACGACGTCACAATTGGCCATCTTGGTGTGCTGTGGCAAGTTGTTCGCCCTATCGACCACCATAATCTTGGTTTTGCTGCGATTAATTGATTAATTGCGACTTGATCTACCAAATTAATTTTCCAGAACTTACCAAAACACTCACTAATTATCCACACACTGTAAACAAAAAAATACCAAGAGCGAAGTAGAAGCTTAACGTATCCAAATTCAACCTAATGCGAATGTAGTCACACGCAGACCTCTACGCGCGAATTCTGAAGAAAGCGGGTCTGTCGTTTTTTAAAAATGTCAGGCGCAATGTGTGCGTTAACGCTGTGTAGTTAAGGTTGAATTAGTTTTGAATAGACGTTGCCATTCATTTCGATGCACTTGTATAAAAGTAGTACTATTTTACCAATAGGTTAGCTGAGTATGTGAGTGTTGCTACCAATTCATATTTATTATACAACCTCTGTGGCACGATAAGATAAGATGACTATTATCTAAATAACTAAAGTAACAGGGTCCATGGTATCAAAATGACTAGTAACATTGTGACAAGATTGGTTAGTCTCCAGAAAGCTAATCGAGAGATCCCGGGTTCGATTCCCGGTGGAGGCAGAGTTAAGAACTACGCTTTTCTTCTGCTTTCCAGTCTGGTTGTTGATTATATATACTATATATGTTATTATCTATACATCATAAGTTTGTATATATTAAATACACTTTGGCTACTACAATTAACAAGTCTTAAATGAATTTACCAAGGGGCTAGTTCAATTGGTTTAATAGTCATAAATATTATTATTTTAAGTCAATATCATCACGAGCCCGATTATGACATATCTGAGTACACATTAAGTTCTGCCCACCAAGGGGCTTAAAGAACTTGAGTCTTTATATGTATGTACTTTAAACAAATAAAGTGGCGTGAAAGCCTTTGACACTTGTTTATCATCATAACCAGTACAAACAGTAAAAGATTAGAATACAAATCCAAAATTTTAATGATGTTTGTTAGTGGTGTAATCCATTCTAATTTAGGTTCGCTGTAATATATTTCAAACTGCACCTCAAGAACCTGCAGTTTCAGACGCCTTCTTGATCTCTTTGACGCCTTCCTCTTTTTCTTTGTCCGCCGGCGTCTCTTCCTTCTTGTCCTCATCTTTCTTCTCTTCGTCCTTTTTGGCGTCTTCTTTCTTCTCTTCGTCTTTTTTGGGCACATCCTTTTCGTCTCCCACTTTTCCTTCTGCTGGTTTATCGTCTTTCTTCGCGGCGGCTGCTTCATCGCCTTTCTTCTCATCGCCCTTCTTATCGTCTTTCTTCTCGTCCTTCTTATCATCCTTCTTGTCATCCTTCTTCTTTGCGTCCTTATTCTTATCGTCCTTCTCCTCGTCCTTCTTTTCATCCTTTACGTCCTTCTTTTCTTTGTCCTTCTTTTCTTTGCCCTTCTTCTCTTCACCCTTCTTCTCTTCACCCTTCTCCTCGTCTTTCTTCGCCTCTTCGCCCTTCTTGCCCTTCTTTTTCTCTTCCTCTTCCTTTTTAACCTCGGCCCCTTTTTTATCTTTTTCATCCTTATCCGCTTTTCCGCTATCCTTTTTCTTGTCTTTTTCAGCTTCTTGTTGGTTTAGCAATACGTGAGCCAGGCAATCAGCCCAAAAGCCATCCTTGGGGGCATTAAGGGCTCTCTCCTTATCCAAAAATTCTTTGAATTCTCTTTTCTTAACCGAGCCCGGACAGTTTGACGAACAGCATCCTCCTCCTTTTGATAAATCTCGTGGTCGTTTTCGGTCGTACTCAGTTATCAAGTTATCGCACCCGCAAGGTGGCTGCCTGTCGGGGATTTCATCCTTGGGGCGTTTGCAAAATTTACACATGATGACCGAGAGATTACTGCGTCGGAGTAGGAATGATGACTGAACCTCAGAGTTGGACAGGATACATTTTTATTACTGATCTCGAAACGAGCTGCAGTCGGTCAAACTTGTAACATTGTAAGTTGACTCTATTTTAATATAAAACGGCGAACATTATTGATTAGAATTGGAAATTTTGGTTTTATTTCTGTTGAATTTGCGATTTGTCTTCTGGTTTGGTTAGGTTTGAAAATTTTTCTGTCTTTTATGTCAACGATGCCTATATCAATAGACAAGGCTATTTAGGTTTATTTGATACCATCATTATAACCATCTCGACTTTTATTTCTATCCCACTACTCATAGATTCAAGTGAACTGAGGGTAGTGATGGACTGTTCTGCATGGTTATACTATTTTTAGTGTTGTTGTTGATTCTTATTTTTTGTGACGTCATTTTGACACATTTGTAGTAGTCAAACGCGCATCACATCACTCACTGAATGTATAATAACTTTAATGATTATAATTTTACCATGTACCAATGGAAATAAATTTTAATGAATTTCTATGTAAATTTTCGTAATTAAAACAAATTTACGAAATGCATCGAATTATACGGTGAGGGAAAAGATCGTGAGGAAACCTACCTGTTCCCTGAACAGGTAATAGTTAGTGCTTGTAAATGGCGACATGGCTGACCACCTGTCACATTGAGTACTGACTATCTGGTTAACACGTGGGTTCGAGGTGTCCATAGAATTACTACCTTCGCAATTGCGGAGATGGACATCTGAACCTCTAACTACCCCGCAAGGGTTAATGGTCGTGAATGCGTTAGTTTGTTTTTGTTGATTATAATTTTAATAATTAAATGAGTGTGAATGCCGGCTGAAGTGGAGTTGGGCTGGTCACGTATGCAGAAGGACTGATGGTCGTTGGAGCAAAAAAGTCCAAGAGTGGAGACCGCGTCTCAGTAAACGTAGTGTGGGGCGCCCCCCGGCAAGGTGGGAAGACGACCTGCGCAGGTTGGCCGGCATCGAATGGATGCGAACGGCCACTGACAGGGAGAAGTGGCGTCATTTGGGGGAGGCCTATGTTCAACAGTGGATTGATACAGGCTGATGATGATGATTAATGCCGGCTTCAAGGCTCAAACCATATAAGCTGAATCGTAAGCGAGTAGTAGTCTAAAGCTGCGGCATTGTGCCTTTATATTTTCAACATTCGTCTACGTAATTTAGTTGAATGTCACAGCAACCGCGATTATTATTTTATAACTATTATGGAAATATATTAATTATTTTAATAATTAACTTCTACTACGACTACCCAAGGGTTAATGGTCGTGAACGCGTTTGTCTTTATCTTTATTTATTTTTATGAGATTTTATATCGATTATTATAAGTAATCGAAAAAAAATGCATTCATTTGAATGTAGTACATCACTTTTTTTAATATAACCCAACTAATTTATAGAGTCGCCTTCTGGCGAGGTATGCGTCTATTAGAATTATAATATTTCATATTGGTGGGTTATATGGTTCGTTGACTGTCACATTACAGACAGGTGACCGAAAAGATAATGATGACGATAAGAAAATAGCAGACCTACTTTATAATCTTGGATATGAAGAAACATCACCTATCCATAAGCACCTATTTTTATATATTTTTTTATTAACAAAAAAAAAACGGAAATAAGAAACTGTCCAACTGCTGAGATCATCAAAATACATCAAAAAACACATCACGCCAATTTCCCTGTAGAGGAGTTAGTAGATATCACGGATCCCCATCTGTCCCGATCCTGTCAAATCACTTTAGCTACATTGACACTCATACATCGCCTTATACACACTCGGCGGCTATAGGTACTTCTAACGTCACCCTTTTCCAAAATAGAGTCTATCTAACAGTCATATGTCGTATTGGACCGGCCCCACGTTACCGCTCTTACATTTCATCCACATAGGTATATAATGTATATATAATGATAATAGGTATATGTATATGTATATATGTTATCTTTTGGCAATTTACTGTGATGCATCCGCTTAACATCTCCAAACTATGCGTTGCATGCCCTTTTCAATCTGTTCCACTACTTCTTTCAATTTCTATTTTATCATCATTCAATGTCAATCAACCCAACTTTCGTTAACATAAGTCAATGTTGGAAACAGCGCAGCTCGAGATCGTGCCACAAAAGGTGGCAGATGGAGGCGTCGCTGCAGTAGCGTAATTCAGTGTTGCCTGTAAACACGCCAAAACTAGCGCTCACTCAGCCATACGGCTCGATACATTATAGGTTTCATTTGTAACGGTCTTTGGTTGCAGAGATATAAACTCAAATAAAACAAACTATAGTCTGGCTAACGAAAGTAGATACTGAAAAAGCGCGGCAAATTTAAAATATATTAGCATTGCAACCCTAAAATAAAAAGGAAAGGCGGAACAACTCACTTTGATACTTTGACATTTATTTTAATTTTACTAGTGGATGCTTCCAATTTTGTCCGCGTTATGACATGATTAAAAGTAGCTTATATAACTTGTTATCTCTTTATTAACTCCATACCAAACATCACACAGATACGTCACTCCATTGTAGCGTATTAAGGAACAAAAAGAACAAACAAAAAATAACTAATACGAATTAGAGTACCCGCCACATAAGGTGGCAGTTGAAGGCGTCGCCACAGTCGCGTAATCCAGTGTTGCCAGTAAACACGCCAAAACTAGCACTCACTGTGCCATACGGCTCGATACATTATATTGAGGTTTCATTTGTAACGAGCTTTGGTTGCAGAGCTATAAACTCAAATAAAACAAATTAATATACCAAAGTCAAAAGTCAAAATATTTTTATTCAAAATAGGCCCTATCATAAGCTCTCTTTGAAAGTTCTTTTATGATCTAAGTACAAATTAAAAAAAACTATATATTGACAAAAGGAATATATATGAGTGAAGTGGAAGGGCGGTTACGTAGGGGCCGGCCTAATAAGACATATATGTGACAGTCAGATAGACGCTATATTGAAAAAAGGTGACGTTAGGAGTACCTATAACCGCCGAGAGTGTATTAGAGAATGTATGAATGTCAATGAAGCGAAAGTGGTCTGTCAGGATCGGGACAAATGGGGATCCGTGATCTCTGCCTACCCCTCTACAGGGAATCAGGCGTGATGTGTATGTATGTATGTAAAAAAACTATTTCAAACATGGCACTGAGCATTGTCTTTACATATTTTTACCGAGGTTAGTTCACCAACCATTTCGGCTGCTCAAGATGCCACGTCATGAAGACCACGACCGCTCTGATAAGAGCGTAACGATTGAGAAGAAGAAGTTCAGCGGAGACCCTTGGAGAAGAACTAACAAGAAACTCCAGAAATCAATTTATTATAATCACCCTTAACAAACATAAAAATTACAAAGAGTGGGCAAAAAACACAACGCTGGTAATACTAAATTTACCTTTCATACAAAATAACACGCAATGGCGGAAACGTCAAATTTAGTTCCAAGTTTGGCTACTGCCACCTTATGTGGCGGGTACTCTATGTACTTAATTAATAAAAAAAAAAAAATATCAAGACATTTTGACCGTACTAACCTAACCTTAAAGTAGTAATAGACGATCGAATATGGTACGGTCCGCACAGCGGACTTGGTATGCTCCGGACCATATTCGACGATGTGTTCAGCGGTCCACCGTACATTATTATTATTATTGACGGTCCGCTCGGTTCGATGAAATTTCTTTAGGATTTGGTGCGGTCCTTGTGCGGTCCACACCAAGTTCGCTAGTGTGTACGAGGTCAGCCGAACAATTTGACAGGATTCGGTGCGGTTCGCACTAAATTAATACGAAATAAATAAATACGAAAATCTTCGTCGTCCAGGTCTCTTATAAGTCGCACGTGACTGTAAGACTCTCTGTTTTTCAAATAAAATTTTGCCCATACTTTTCTTTTTTTTCTTTTATTTTCAATTGGTGTAGTAGTAGCTGCGACGACGGTTGTCGCCACTAAAGCCATTTAAGCTTGCTTGGATAGAATTGGAGGCATGTCAAACGTGTTCACTTAGTAATAGCAGGGGAAGCACTGGACCGTTTTGATGTGGTACGGTCGTGTGGCGAGTATAGCGCACCGTACAGTCCGTCGGTCCGGCCGTACCAAATTCGAACGTCTATTACTACTTGTAGTTACGCAAGTCAACCATAAAGAAACATCAACAACACGCCATCTTCGGCGTCAGAAATAGGAATACCATACACTGATTCTGATTTTACCAAATTTTTCGGAAAACAGATACAAATTAATTTTATTTAAAATAAAATTGCCAAGTTTTCTCTACCTAATTAGTTAAGATATAGTGTACCTAATTACTTACGCTATTTATTAGACCAACGTAAGGCTTACTGAAGCTCTTGAAATGATCCAACATGTACATATGAAACTTATTTTCGATTATCACAATTTTAGCAGACGTACGAATTTTTATAACTCATTTTATAAAATGTTTCAAATGAGTTTGTTTTAAAAATGCCTTTTTGGAAGTAATTGTTCCTAAGTACTTTCTGCTTAAAATACCCCAAATTGTAGGGTAAATATCCGATGGTGGGAACACTTTAGTGTTGTCATATATAAAGTTTGCAAAATAAACCAGTATCTACTTTCGTTAGCCAGACTATAATATATCAAAGTCAAAATATCTTATGTAAAATAGGCCCTATCACAAGCTCTCTTTGAATGTTATCTTATGATCTAAGTATAACAACAATAAAGATTATTATTTTTATAATTAACAAACATAAAGATTACAAAGAAAGTGAGCAGTGTGCCAGTTTTTCCTTAACAATAATTATGATCCCTATCGCCTAACGTGGTAAACGGTAAAAAGTGGCTTTGTCCAGCTATCCTCAAAATAAAGATTTTTGCTTCTTAGCCACTCTTGCATCTTAGATTTTCGTGACGATATTGTTGGCAAACTTGGAACTAAATTTGTCGTTTCCGCCATTGCGTGTTATTTTGTTGTTGTTTACTGTTTGTGCTTGATTCGATTGGAGAAGAACTAACAAGAAACTCCGGATATCAAAAAAAATGCGCCACAAAAATGTCAATCTAGCTTAAATATTAATATTAACTCTTGGTTTTTAAGTTCAAAAACTGGCATGTTATATGTAGTATTTTACAAAATAAAATTATAATAAATATCAATTCTGATTAAAACATTTTTTTTAAATGTACCTTTTTTTGCTGACCTTACTGTTTATTCTTTTGTGAGACGTAAAATGAAGTTTTTGTCAATTTGACATTTGTGCACGCTCTGGGTAAACGCATAATAGAGTACCCGCCACATAAGGTGGCAGTAGCCAAACTTGGAACTAAATTTGACGTTTCCGCCATTGCGTGTTATTTTGTATGAAAGGTAAATTTAGTATTACCAGCGTTGTGTTTTTTGCCCACTCTTTGTAATTTTTATGTTTGTTAAGGGTGATTATAATAAATTGATTTCTGGAGTTTCTTGTTAGTTCTTCTCCAAGGGTCTCCGCTGAACTTCTTCTTCTCAATCGTTACGCTCTTATCAGAGCGGTCGTGGTCTTCATGACGTGGCATCTTGAGCAGCCGAAATGGTTGGTGAACTAACCTCGGTAAAAATATGTAAAGACAATGCTCAGTGCCATGTTTGAAATAGTTTTTTTACATATTACATTAAATAGTTTTATACAGGCGTGATGTGTATGTATACACATCACGCCTGATTCCCTGTAGGGGCAGAGATCACGGATCCCCATTTGTCCCGATCCTGACAGACCACTTTCGCTTCATTGACATTCATACATTCTCTAATACACTCTCGGCGGTTATAGGTACTCCTAACGTCACCTTTTTTCAATATAGCGTCTATCTGACTGTTACATATATGTCTTATTAGGCCGGCCCCTACGTAACCGCCCTTCCTCTTCACTCATATATATTCCTTTTGTCAATATATAGTTTTTTTAATTTGTACTTAGATCATAAAATAACTTTCAAAGAGAGCTTATGATAGGGCCTATTTTGAATAAAAATATTTTGACTTTTGACTTTGGTATATTAATTTGTTTTATTTGAGTTTATAGCTCTGCAACCAAAGATCGTTACAAATGAAACCTCAATATAATGTATCGAGCCGTATGGCACAGTGAGTGCTAGTTTTGGCGTGTTTACTGGCAACACTGGATTACGCGACTGTGGCGACGCCTCCAACTGCCACCTTATGTGGCGGGTACTCTACTTACTTATTAGAGTACCCGCCACATACGGTGGCAGTAGCCAAACTTGGAACTAAATTTGACGTTTCCGCCATTGCGTGTTATTTTGTATGAAAGGTAAATTTAGTATTACCAGCGTTGTGTTTTTTGCCCACTCTTTGTAATTTTTATGTTTGTTAAGGGTGATTATAATAAATTGATTTCCGGAGTTTCTTGTTAGTTCTTCTCCAAGCTAGGGTCTCCGCTGATCTAACCTCGGTAAAAAATATGTAAAGACAATGCTCAGTGCCATGTTTGAAATAATAGTTTTAAGAGATTCGCGATACATACTCATGACGCCTGATTCCCTGTAGAGGGGGTAGGCAGAGATCACGGATCCCCATTTGTCCCGATCCTGACAGACCACTTTCGCTTCATTGACATTCATACATTCTCTAATACACTCTCGGCGGTTATAGGTACTCCTAACGTCACCTTTTATAAGATATAAGGGTGTGTATAAGATTGATTGCAGCTGTGGGAAATCCTATGTCGAACAGACTAAACGGTCTATTGCGGACAGAGTGAAGGAACACATAATATATGTAATATATAGTTTTTTTAAGAAGTATAAGATCCCGTTAATTATTAATCATGTTTGAAATAGGGCCTATAATAAACATATTTTGACTTTGATATATTAATTTGTTTTATTTGAGTTTATAGCTCTGCAACCAAAGATCGTTACAAATGAAACCTATAATGTTTCGAGCCGTATGGCACAGTGAGTGCTAGTTTTGGCGTGTTTACTGGTAACACTGAATTACGCGACTGTGGCGACGCCTCCAACTGCCACCGTATGTGGCGCGATCTCTACTTATTATGCGTTCAATCAGAGCGTGCACAAAAGTCAAAATGACAATGACTTTATATGACGTCATATTGTATGGTCAGCAGGTCAACAAAAAAATGCGCCACAAAAATATCAATCTAGCTTAAATATTAATACTAACTCCTGGTTTTTAAGTTCAAAAACATTATTTTGCATATTATTTTCAGGTGAAGAAAGCAGGGCCCTTACTCCACTAATTCATTTTAGCCACAATATTACTTCAGTATCGATATTGTGGCTCTTCAATGGCCGTAATTTGACACTTTTGGCACTCCACTAACAAATTTTGGTCACTGAGGGGCTATCGAACTACATCTGCGTCTGAAGTACAAAAAAAGCTACTTCACTAACCAAACGTCAGTCAATGTCAGTTCAATATCCTTATATTTCCTCAGACCAAGGAAACTATAATGGACCGGCCCTATTATACATATACAAATTAAAGTTATGTATAGTGAAAAGAAAAACTATGAAATATCTGCTATCTCTGTTTGTCCAATGAGTTTTTCAATTCATGGAAAGAAAAAGCACTAATTTGGAACGTGTGTTCGAACTGTCAATCTTTTTGAATGACGTCACAGACGTGTCGAGTCGCCATTTTGTGTATAGCTAAAAACATGTAAACAAAACAGTTTACGGAATTATTTTCATAAAATAAATGCGTATTTAAGTTATTTTTCATTAAAACTATAGTTGTTTGGTTCAAATATATAGTAAATACAATCCCAAAGTGTGCTATAATAAATTGTGGATCCAGAAATAATAAAAATCAGCCTAATTTGTCTTTTCATAGGTAAGTTTGTTTTTATTAAAACGTAAACCTTTAATATATAAAGTAATCTTTAGCAATACGTTTTTTAAGATATTTTATTAGTTCTCCTGTGTTGTGTACGTCCCATAATTGTGAAATTAACGTCATTGTTATATTGTAAACCTTTGATCAAAGTTGTAAACAAACACCTTGTTTTTGTTTTGGTTATTAGTGTTGGGCAGTTTTGATGTTTATCGATAGTTATTTTGACCTAGTCGAAGTAAAGTAATATTATTCTATTATTACAAGTATACTGACACGAAATTTTGTTTAAGGTTACCCAGAAACCCATGATTCCAAAAAACATGATTCCAGTCATAAACATCTTTTAATCAAAAGTGTCATAGAAACTTATTTAGATATACGTTTTAGACCTATGCTGCGCATGACGTTGCTTAACTTGAACAATCGGTTAAAAATCGCTCAAACAACTGCGCCACGCATGATCTTCTCTTAACTAGTCTAATTAAACTATCGACTATCGATAAAGAGAGCTCAGTTAGAGGACGTCGTACATCACTACTAAGTCAGCCATATTGTGTTTTGAAGGTATACACGCCTAATACATAGGTATAACAAGTCCATTAGTTTCCTTGGTCTGAGTATATTTCGTACTCCACTATTGACATTTCCATACTTGAGTGGCCACTGAAGTGCCATTGAAGTACCACTGACTCGCTATTCAGGCACAAGTGTGGCTGTCAAAATATTAGCAGAGTGCCACTTTTACGGCCGAGACGCAGAAGTATCGCTATAGCGACGCAGTTGAGTGGCTGTCAAAGTTAATTAGTGGAGTAAGGGCCCTGTTCTGATGAATGGACTTATAGTGACGCAAGCGACAATATCAATTCTGATTAAAACATTTTTTTTTGAATGTACCTTTTTTGCTGACCTTACTGTTTTTTCTTTTGTGTGACGTAAAATGAAGTTTTTGTCAATTTGACATTTATGCACGCTCTGGGTAAACGCACAATACATACACATCACGACTGATTCCCTGTAGAGGGGTAGGAAGAGATCACGGATCCCTATTTGTCCCGATACTGACAGCCGGTTTCACTTCATTTGAGACTTTTCATACACACTCGGCGGTACTCCTAACGTCACCCTTTTTCAATATAGTACTAATGTAATTAAATATAACTCGCCATTTTCTTATCAACGGTGAAAGCTGTTATTTTTACATGATTTAAGCTTCATTCATTTCCAATGATTGAGATCCTGATAAAATGACATGTAATACTTATAACTAACAGGATATCAAAACGGAGAACATATCTCTCGTTATAACATGAATGCCAGGGTTGTGAAAAAGAACACGATTTTTTTAATACAAAACTTTTATTGGACACTGTTTGTACAGAACTAAACGGAACTAAACGGAGAAACGAACACCGGACGCTTCACTACAAGCTCAGTAACAGCACGGGCTGTAGCAACCGCAGCAGGCCTTGGGGCAGGGGCCGCATCGGGGGCAGGTCCCACCGTAACACGGCCCGCATGCATGGCAACACGGCCCTCTCACCGCAGCGCAACACGGCCGGCATTGCCCGCAACACGGCTGGTTGCAGGCGCCGCCCGTGCACGGACAGCAACAAGGACAACAACTGTTGGGGCCGCAGCACACGCCCAAACCACCGTCGCAACAATTCATCTTGCTACAATGGTATTCGCCGGTATCTTCAAGGAATAGGTGATAGGGGTGGCTTTTATTTTTTTTATATATTTTTTAAAGATTTTTATTAGAAAATGGTCATTACTTCGGTATTTTGAAAACTGTTGTGTGAAGTTTTGATGTTGCTAAGTAACGAGTAACTTTCATTGAGTGACATTTTGTTCAAATGAGTTCCTATTCAAAGTTTCATGATGTGGTAGAATTTAAACATTTCATTTTAAGCTTTTTTTCAATTTTTGATCAGTTTGCTGCGATACGTACCGTGTATGAAGATATTTCACGTTCCCACAGCGATTCACCTCTTCCAATATGTTCTATTTCTTAGGTTCACAGATGCTCAAAATAATATTTTTCTCGACTTATACTTATTTTAAATTGAATTTGGTTAATAAATAAATGCACTGGAGGACGTCTTCAAAACTCTGGATTGGACTGGGATGGGTATCAATGTCAATGGCAGATGCCTCACACACCTCCGCTTCGCTGACGACATTGTCATAATGGCGGAGTCGCTGCAGGATTTGCAGGGAATGCTGCACAGTCTTAACGCTGCCTCACGGTCGGTCGGTCTCCGGATGAACTTGGACAAGACGAAAGTCATGTTCAACGAACTCGTTGTCCCGGGACCGATCACGATCAGTGGAGAGGCGCTCGAAGTGGTCCAGGAATATGTCTACCTGGGCCAGGTTCTGCAAATGGGTAGGGACAGCTTCGAACGTGAGATTTCCAGAAGAGTGCAGCTGGGCTGGGCAGCATTCGGGAAGTTGCGTCATATCTTCTCGTCGCCACTACCGCAGTGTCTTAAGACCAGGGTTTTTAATCAGTGCGTCCTACCTGTAATGACATACGGTGCCGAGACGTGGAACATGACGGTCGGGCTGGCTCACCGATTACATGTCGCTCAGCGAGCAATGGAACGTTCGATGCTGGGTATCTCGTTAAGGGACAGAGTCCGGAACGAGATTATCCGGCAGAGAACCAATGTCGTAGACATTGTCTATCGATGTTGCAAGCTGAAGTGGCAGTGGGCCGGTCACGTCTGTCGCAGAACCGACGACCGTTGGAGCAAAGCGGTTCTCGAATGGCGACCGCGTCTCGGTAAACGTAGTGTAGGACGCCCCCCTGCCAGGTGGACTGATGACCTGAAAAAGGTCGCTGGTAGTGGTTGGCTGAGGGCCACGAGTGATCGTGTTTTGTGGCGTTACCTTGGGGAGGCCTACGTCCAGCAGTGGACTGTCATAGGCTGATTGATTGATTGAATAAATAAATGACTTAGTAATGGCATTAAAATCACTAACTTTGTAACCGCGAGATGGACACCTGACCCTATCTATATCGCAAGGGCCTCTCCGTGCGTTATTATTATATTTGTATATAAAAGTCAAGATGTATCCTTTGCACTTTAAAATAAAGCTTGTTCAATATGTGCATCAGGTGATAGATCAATTAAGCGATCACAGCTGGTTTGAACGTAATGAAAACAATGACCTATTCAGATCAGATCGGCAAACAGTCCGCATCCCTGCTGAATAAGCTTGCGACGATTAAAACTTTGACTGCACTTGGTACCACTGTCTCGTACCAACCCTGATCAAAAATAAACAAAGAGTATTTGGATTCATATAAGTGCAAATTTAGCTAATCATAATTTCTCCCGTCTGCGGCACTAAAGCCAGTTCCAAACGTCTTGACCATCTACGCACTCACGAAGCGGTTATTACTCGCAACCGCCGCGGTGGCAGAATGGAGTTTTATTTTCAACACTCACGAGACAGGAGTTATGTGCGGTTTCGAAGCCGTCGCGGGTATGATTATCGCTCGCAAACTTTGCAAAAAGGGCGGTTAAACGATCAGTTGAGTTCACCAGACCATCATGAACTCAGTCAGTCACACGTCAGAAACGAGTTGTTGCGTTTGCTTGTCAGAAGAATTAAGCAGAAAGGCCTAAAAAGCAAAATGGCATCGGATTTCTATAGACCCCCGAACCTTGCTGCCCGCGCGGTTCAACGCCAACCAATCGCAGAACGCGCGCGTGTAATATATTGCTTTGATCACGTGCTTTGACACAACAAAGTTCCAAAATACGAAGCGCTTGTATCACCTGCTGGCTCATTGTGTCAGACCTTTTGAAAAGCAATGTGGCCCTGAAATCTCTCATCTTTGCTGTTAGTATCTCACAAGCGGAAAGTCTACTAGTTAATTGGTTTGGTTCATGCCGGTAGAAAACCAAAAACTGGGGCTTAGTCTACTAATGCATTTTAGGCACAGTGCAGTAGTGATAATTAGTACTTCACTATCTTATACTAACTGTGATAGATCAAAATATTAGTCGACTACCACTTGTACAGAAGAGACGCAGTAGAGACGCAGTAGCAAGTTGTATCGTCGTCATAGTTTATTAGTGGACTAAGGCTCCCGGTCTACGCAACTTCTGTGTTAGGATTCATCACGTATTGAGCCAGAGAGACACAGCGACAGAGCGTAACGCCAAAACAGACATAGGTATAGAAAAACTCGACCTATTCCTATTCAACCGATGATACGTCGATGGATCCGTTCACATCTAACGAAGGATATATAATAAAATTTCTTGGTACTTTGGGTTTCACTTTCACTACTATCCTTTAAGAATATTGAAAACGAGTACATGAAAGCTCTTAAGTTATGGTAGTATTTCCCAACGTACCAATTGTGGTTCAAGCTAGTTTCTACGGTTATAAAAAAATTATCAACCAAACAAAAACAATTCACAGGCAACATATTTTATTGATCATCCCACTACTCCATTGACGCGCACAGCAACCAACTCTCACCACTTCATCAGTAGTAGAAGCACGGCACGTAGCAGATCGGCGTCGACTGGCTGTTCGTAGGGCAGGGGTTGGGTGGCGGGCAATTGTACATCGGAGGACACACGTTCGTCGGCAGACGGTTATACTCTTGCGGGGGGCAGCAAGGCATTTGTGGGGAGTTGGTTACTTGCCCACATTCCATTGCTCTACACTCGTGTGCATTGAACGGTTGTTTGCAGCAGTTGTGATCGTGACCGGATTCCCTTCTCTGGGATGGGAGAGTGACCGATTGGTTGCAGCAGTCACCATGCATAGGTGGTCGGGGAGACGGTGGTGGGCAGCGGTCTCGCGATGGGAAGGCTGATTGGCCGGTGGGTGTCGCCGTGCAGCAGATGGTCAGTTGGCAGTTAGGTGATTGGTTGCTGCTAGCCGGCGGGCAAATTGGTATGAAGCACGGCGACTGATTCACCGGACTGTAACAATTTCCGCAGGGGTCCATTTCTCCTGCTCTTCTTCTTTGTCTGGGTAAATTGCAGGCTATTGTGAACTATTATTTGATAATATTTTTTGAAATTTTCAAAATTTTATTATAAAAAAGTTGTTTATACTTAAGATCTCAATAGAATTTTGATTGTTTACAATTAATATTTAGCTGTTTGTGTCAATGTCAACAATGGTTATTTATGGCTTTTGATAGGCCAGTCACTGCTGGTACAAGTAATTAATATCTTCATTTTTTTTCCGTCCACTTGGACCCATTATGTCAGCCAGCTTTCAACTATATTATATTTATGTTAATGACGATTCCAATGAAGAAGACTCAGATTACGAATATTAAGCCAATTATTTTATTATTATTTTTCTAGTATAATTAGTTAGGCACCTACTTAGTTCTATTGTTCTTTACAAATATAATAATGTTAAAATCTTATGTTAGATATAATTAGTGATTGTAAAACTACTTAATAATTGTTTTTATTGTTCCTTATCGATAAGCACGTTGAACATCTCTAACGCTTACCATAAAGCGTGCACCACACTGTTGTAAACAAGCCTCCCGCAGAGGTCACCTTGGCGGGGAGTTGGTGGGTCTCCGCGGTTGGGTTTTCTGTCCACACTGTTGTAAACTTTCAGTGTACGTTCGTCTTAAGAGGACACCTTGACGGTTTAAAACAGTGTGGACGCTTGTTTCAACAGAATTTCAATTGACCTTTCCACGACCTTGGTTTACGGGCGGCCGTTGAAAACCACACTGTGGGAAGTGTGTGTTCCGCGGCGGATACGCAGTGTGGACGCATGTTTTAAACCACGCAAGCGTAGTTTCCGGTTTTATATAGTAGTCTATGAGCGCAGTCGCATGTCAACAGCCGTCATAAGTACGCGTGCGCCATGACATCACAAGAAGAAAAGCGCATTTTAGGCGAGTTTATAGAACTTTATAAAGATTTAAGTTGTTTGTGGGACTTGTCCGACGAAAATTACAAAGATTCTACAAAAAAGAAAACGGCATGGGGCATTTTAACAGAAAAATATAAAGAAATTGACCCAAACGCTAACGAGGCATCAACAAAAAAGAAAATAGACCACCTAAAATATTCTTATACAAGAAAAAGTAAAAAGGTAAGTACATACATTTTGAAGGATTGATATTTAGATTGAAATACCTACTTAATATATATTTACATATAGCTTAGACTTATCGTCTAAATTAATAAAGCTTAAGAGTTAGATTCTTTGAATGCGCTAAGTTCGTGTTACTATCTACTAAAAAGGAAATATTTCTTTGTTGGGGCCTACATGGATTAATAGCGATTTTCGTTTTTGAGATTTGGCGTGTTGTTCCTAGACTGTATAGGTTACCTAAAAAGAACGCTGGCGATCTAGCTTTTTATACTGTTTTGTACTATTTTTTACTGAATCCAACGTGTTTTACTTTTTTATCACCTTATATTAGATTGATTGAATACAAAGAGAATATAAAACACGTTGTATTCAGTTTAAAAAGCTAGCTCGTCAGCGTTCTTTTGAGGTGACGCGACCTATTCCTTTATCATTAATTTTAAGTTTGTTGCTTAAAATAGTAACAACATTAATTCCGGATTATTACCGTATATTATTATTTTATTCACAGATTAAGAAATCTAAGAACCAGACTGGAGCCGGGGCTAGTGATATTTATTGTCCTAATCTATGGTACATTGAACTTCTGTTGTTTCTGGAGAAGAAAACGGAAGTAAAAAGAGAGGGGACTGATTCTCTAGACAATGAAAATAAAATAGTAAGTACCGAAATTTCTGCTTTTGTTAGATAATAGTAGTATGAATAATGCAATAACCTTTTTTTTTACATAATTTGATGTTGAAAATAAGGTCTCGGGTTCGATCCCCCGCGGGTTAAAAGGTAAAATTTTTACTTATACCCAGCAGTATAAAAAGCTTAAAATATTGGGATAAAATGAAAAAACAACCGTGTGTTATTATAAGAAAACAGAGAAAATGTTTATTAATGTATTCAAAATAACTAAAAGTAGGTTAGGATATAATAATATTTGCCTTTCTATCTTGAAATGGAACCCTTCCAACTCCATTGAAGTATTGCATTAGGGTATTTCTTATTCTCTTGCCATCATTTGAAGGCCGTTGAATAATCCTTTCCAGAGGTTGTTGTTTATCGTACCATTTTCTAAGACCTCTCTGTCAATACATACAGGTGTTAAATACTGTTTCCTTAGAAAATTGTGTAGCGCACAACTTGCTAACACACCGGCGTCTATATTCTCAAGGCTGAGATTTATTGGTTGTTTAAATATTTTGAAACGCGATGAGAGAATACCAAATGTATTTTCTACGATTCTTCTAGCTCTACAAAGCCTGTAATTAAATATTCTTTGGTCCCTAGTAATATTCTTTACTGGAAATGGCTTCATAATATGCCTATCAAGTGCGAAGGCGCTGTCACCCAAAAATACGTAAGGCACATTGATTTCAGATCCAGGTAGATTATATTCTTCAGGCAAATCTAGTTCTTCGTTCATAAGTTTTTGATAAAACCTTGTTTTTTTAATATATCTCCACCATTAGAACTTCCATTCATTCCGGTGTTCACGTATATAAATTCATAATTTGCATTTACAACGGCAAATAATACAACACTGAATGTTCCCTTATAATTGTAAAATAAAGATCCAGTCTTTGGTGGTTTTTTAATCAGAATATGTTTGCCGTCCATACAACCAATATAGTTATTGAAATTCCACTGTGTTTCGAATAGCTGTGCTGTAGCTTTCCATTCTTCTTGCGTTGAAGGTAACTGTAATTTAAATATAACGTTTTGTTTCAGCACAAGAAAAAAACAAAGACTTCACTCGAAAAACTCATAGAAACGGCACAGGCTTTGATTAGTCAACCCGAACCTAGGTCCAGCTGGAGAGATACCAAGAGAAATGCTTATTTTAAAGAATTAATACATTATAAAAATACTTGTTTTCTTTTTTCACTTTTTTTCATTGTTATTAATTCTTAAAAACGAGCATTACTCTCAGCATTTAATACAGCATTTTATACTTTAATTTTTATTGTTTTTAAGAAAATAAATAATACTATAATTACCTTGATAGTTTCTTTTAGCACTTCATAGATTGCTTGACATGTTTGTGGTATTATTTCTGACAGAAGTTGAGACGATATTATAGAGTTATATTTAAGGTTGCTGTAGCAAGTTCCAGTGGCTAAGAACCTAAGAGTGACTAAAAGCCTCTCTTCAGCCGACACAGCTTTTCTTAAATGGGTATCTTTCTTCATAATAAATGGTTTCACCAACTCCAGCAAAGAGAAAAAAGTTTCTTTTTCCATTCTAAGAAAGTTCTGTATATCATCAAAGTCGAGGAGATTCATTACATTCAAATGACTCAAATTAGGTCTTTCTTTAAGCCAACGTTTCATCCATAATCTCTTTTTCTTTTGTTTTTTTTATTACTGTTAAAGCAATACCAACTTTTTGATATTTTGAAAGGCTAGGAGCCATATCTCTAGGTACGTGAGTTCTCCACAACAGACGAACGTACACTGAAAGTTTACAACAGTGTGGACAGAAAACCCAACCGCGAGACCCACGAACTCCCCGCCAAGGTGACCTCTGCGGGAGGCTTGTTTACAACAGTGTGGCGCACGCTGGCTCCAGAGTGCGAGGGGGTGCGCAATATGCTCCGTTCTGCTCTCACTTTTTATGACCCCGTGTGCAGCGAGTATTTGCTACTATAGTTTAATTTTGTGATGCACTGCCTTTAAAATAACCTTCTAAAGACAAACGCGTTCATGACCTAGCCCTTACGGGGTAGTCCGAGGTTCAGGTGTCCCATCTCCGCAATTGCAAAGTAATTCTATGGCCACCTTGAACCCACGTGTTGACCAGATAGTCAGTACTCAATGTGACAGGTGATGGTTACCTATAATCTTCTACTGATGTTTTAAAACCCAATACACTTTTTAAGCGTACGTATAATACGTTCAGTATAGTGCTTAACAGAACTCTATATTTTGTAATCAAGTCCAATAACAAATTCACGTCTCTACTTCCTTAGGAAATTAGGCAAAATTCATAAATCGCATTCGTTAACGATCACGACAAATCTCTTAAGCTTCACTCATCTTCACGTCTTCAGAAAAATGTCTCCCAATTCTGTATACTTATCTGTAAACTACATATATTATACGCGGACTACCCTGTTAAACCCTTCCGTCCACATAGGTCCTTCAAGTTCCTTTCATCCATCCATTCCATGGGCTCAAATCATAACAAATAACATACCTTTCTCTATTTTCGTCACAACATCTTCCATTCTTCGTGGAAATATTGAATAGTAGTAGAAATATTACCCAAATATCCTTCTATGAAAATAAGGCAATAATGAGGAAATTCGTGAAACCAAAAGGGTGTCATTAGAAGCATGTTACCGCTAAATGTTGCCGCCAAGTGAAAGTGAATTTATCAAACATACATACAATCTTATGGGAAATCCCCATTATGGTCTATGAAATAAATAACAGCATTTAACTCAACAAATTTTATTACAATTTTCCTATGGGACGAACGGGACAGCACATTGTTCCACTCCATCAGCAAGGGCCGCACCGCGTCCAGGGTCCGCAGATGGGCCTCACGTAGCAGGGGTAGCAGCTGTGGTACTGGCAACACCCACAGCAACCTCCCATGAAGCCGCCGCAAGCGTAGGCGTGCAAGTTGGGCGTGTTGAAACAACAACAGGCGTTGCCTCTGTAGTACATCGTTACTATTTACAAACTGCTAATATTGAAATAGTTTTATTTTATAGAAAATATTTTTTTGAGCTTTCCGTGATTTTGTAAAAATTTTATTTATTTAATAACAATGTTGAAGGAAGATTGTTGATGGTGTAACGTGTTTATGGGCACTGACTTTATATGGATCGAAAGATTTTACCGTATCACGAAGGTGTTTGTGAACATGTATTTATAGTGTCCGACAAGCAGTCATAGAACTGATCGGGTAAATAGGTAATCCTACTGATGTATCTGTTTTTATCCACCCTAGCGCTTATCCGTTTTGTGAATGCGCGTGGCAGGCAGGATGCTTGGTGACTGCTATAGTGACGGAAATTATTTATTTCTCTTGCTTATTAGTTTTGATATAATGTGACGGGAAAACAATAATAATGTAAACAGGCTTCCAGGTTTGTGGTAGATGTGAGAACCGAGAGATCTCACTATTATGACATATTGATCCGTATTTTTCAAGATTTTGAGGTTATGCCTGCGGCACCTTTCCCGAAAACCATACTTATACGAATTCCAAGGTCTAGTTCCGTAATTGATTACGCTTTCTGCTAAATGGTTCAGGACTATTTTTGGTGCAATCCAGGAGTTGTCCGTCGTCCTCACACACACTTTGTGTAGCATTGGTATAAAAGATTCATGAGTTAGCTTATTAGTTGCAGGTGATTCAACTTTTCAACAAGAAAGGAATGAGAGTAAGTATAACGATATCAATGTCTACGAAGGTATTTGGAAAGACTCGAGTGCAAGATTGAATGAATGATTTTGTGTATCTGTTAGCACTATTTATTACCCCTATTCAGGGAACTACGCGTGATGTGTAGGTATGTATGTACTATTTACTACAGTCAGAAAGTGTGAGTGTGATATTGAAAGAGGATTGTGTGCACATAATAAGATCAATCGGGCCATGCATAATGTTATGAGTAGCAAGTTGGTTTGCTAATCGGTACGTGTCGGCATTCTTAGCTGTGCTAGTACTATATTGATATTGATTTGTTGTATGTTGATTTTGGTAGCCAAAGGTGGGTATGGCAAATGAAGCATGAGAAAAGAATCAATGCCGTTGAATTCTGGCATTTACAAGCATGTCAGGACGGGAGGAGCAACATGATAGAATAAGAAATAGTGTGATAAGGGAAGGTATGGTATAGTAAACGTGCGATTTAGAAGAAGACGTTGTAATCAATAAACCTAAACTGCTTTGTTAGGATCGAGACAAATGGGGGTTAGTAATCTCTGCCTACCTAACTACTCCATACTCCTCCTACACCATAAGAAATCTTACGTAACAGGTATGTAAGAGTTAGAACTTTAAATTGGATTTTCCAGTAGTAATGACCCAAACAACACGCAAAATAATCACTAGGAAAAAGACAAGACTTGTTTCCAATACTTGGACTGCAATGTGTATACCCGGGAGGTATACATGTAAGACCAGCTGGAGAGTGCGCTGAACATAATTCAATATTCTTATATAGTAAGTTCGGCCATGAAACGGAATAAAATTCTATAATCATAACCAGTTACGAAACAATAGCTACGAATGCAGACAAAGGGCTTTAACGCTGTATCGGACCAATAATAGAAGTGATTCTAAAAATACATGAGTACAAATAACATAACATATACCAACTATGAGGGGAAAAGAGTGCGAAAACCCATTTGGAACACGTATGCATACTTGTAAATATCGACGCGATAAACCACGGCTTGCATGTGGTTTCGAAATAGCCACAGAATTACTTACTCCACAAAATTAGGAGACAAAAACTCGACTACCTCTGACTACCCCGCAAGGGTTTATGGGTCTATAAGTGTCTGTATTGTAAGATGTTTTTGCAATAAAACTTCATGAGAATTTAATCAAGAAACGACCTTTTTAAATAAAAATATCAAGTATACTTAAAAATTAGCTACTGGATCTGTGAGAATGTTCATTGATGCAACTATTGCGTTTCTTCAGGTATTTGTATTCAGAGATCTCACGCCCTAGGCGTTTCAAAACCTGCTTTTTCTATTGCTCTGCTGCCTGGGGCTATTGCTATAAGCTCTCGACCCCGGAGACTGCCTCCTGCTGCCACTCCTGCCATATGAATCTCTGCTTGGATCAGACTCATTGAAAACATTAACGTACGGTAAGGGTCTGCCGCAAGAGTCGGTGCCTGACTTCATCCTTTCGCTTGCCAAGCAGCCGCACGATGGCTTGGGGTTACAGCGTTGGCATCCGGCGGGACCTGTGGTGCCTGGTTTGCAGCACATCTGCTTCAGGCGCTCCGCTTCCTCTGGAGTCGGCGGTTCCTTCTCCGTTTTCTTTCCTTTTCCTTTACACATTTTGAGGGCTTGTTATACAATTAATTTAAACAATTTATATTGGGTTATGGATTCACTTAGCTTCTTTTGTATTATGACTCCTCAGACATTTTGGGCAAAGATATTTTGACAGATGGAAAATCAGTCAGACTGTGAAGATCATGTACACCATCATCCTGTTGCATAATGATTGATGGATCTGGATATTTCAATCGGCTTTTTATGGTTTCATGATGATGATAATTATTTTCAACGATCCAGCACTAAAACAATTATTTCTGTCAAAGAGACAATTTATTTTTGGTTTTGCTCTTTGATGATAGACAATAAATTTAACTTTGGTCTTTGTGTATCCAGGGCGAATGTTATATTCAAATATATGTCCTTGATTTGAGCAATTATTGCTGATACATGCAAGATTCAGGTATACAAGTTCTCTTCTTCTAATTAATCAATATTCACAACGTATGTTATTATAGTCCCATGGTTGTTCTGGTCTCATATAATTGCTTAAATAGCTATGGTGTTCATAAAGAATCTATCGTAGTAGAATCTTTCCCTTGGGAAAAGCAAACGATACTATGTCAATGCAGCCAGTGGTACAGAACAAAATTATTAAAAGATCATTTCCATAAAAGTATCAAAATGCGCTTTGCGTATGTGGAATTTACATTCAGGATAGTATAAATACTAATTTGTTTAACATAAACGGCCATTATTATAATAAAAATTATTTTGCATGAAATTATAAACAAAAAAAACATGTTTACACTATTGCAAAAATGACATTACTGTTGTTATAGGGAATTAAAAATCATTGCCTTGCCATCCGTTGCCGTCAGAAGTCTAGTCAAAACATGGCAATCAGTAGACCAAAAACCCAACAAGTAAATTATCAAAGATCGTAATGGCATGAACATCGCCATAAATGAATACAAGACCTCTTAAATCTAGTAACAATATGGATATTTAGATAAATTAGTTCATCGTGAACATTTTTTCTGCATAACAGGATAAAACACCCGAGTGAGCCATGTGGTTTTGGAGCCAGAACTGCGGCGCGCATGACATCGATTGTTGCTGGGACAACTGTGCCTTCGAAGAGTGGACCGAAACAGGAAAAACCGAATCTAATCAACCAACAATATCCGTATCGGGCCTGCAAACACGAACACCAACCGAATCGAGCAGAAGAAGCATTCAGTTCAACAATTTTGTGCAAAGGAATGGAGAAGTGGAATTATCGCTTTATGACGAAAGCGTGAGCGCCGTGGTTCCGAAGAGAAGTGTTTGCAATCAAACTAGGACGAAACTAGTAAAAGACTTTGGTGCGGTCACATCGGTATATGCCCCCCCGTCGTTTCCGTACAACCACAGGCACAATTATTACAACCACCATAACCATCGCCATGGAAACTGGCACAACCGACATTCCCGAAACAACTTATACTCAGCAGCCATGCCCATTCCGTTCAGACAGAGGCACAGGGGCCACAACCAAAACTTTCACCGCAACTATGCGATGATGGCCTCCTCCAGAGAAGTAGCCACGGTGCGCTTGAATGAAAACGTCATCGATCCAAGGAAGTTTTCGCATTACGTCACGCCACGAGACAGAAGCCGGAAATCAACTTCTTAATAATACTATTGTTACTATAGAAAATGATTATACATAGTGCTTTGTTCATAAATAAATCAGGATTCGTCCATATATTGTGTTTAATTTTGGTTAGGCTTACATTATATACTTACACATCAAACCCATTTCCCTGTGAGAGGTAGGTAGAGATCACGGATACATATGGGGATTTCCCGATCCCGAACCATTTTTCAATATGGCGTCTATCTGAATGTCATGTGTCCTATTTGGCCGGCCCCTACGTGACCGCATTTTCACTTCTCCTACATAAATTTATTTTGTCAATCTTTCATCCGTATGACATGACTTTTTAATCTTAGACACTATATTCTTTCCATCCTTACAATATTTAATTCAAATATTCTAGTTCAAAGCGAACATGTTTCTCAATAAACACATTTCAACGGCATTGATTCTACTTTCATGCTCCTTTTGCCATACCCAACTTTCGTTACCATAAGTCAATGTTGGAACCAGCACAGCCCTAGCCTAGCCGTACGTACGTGACGATTGAGAAATCAACTGACTACTCATGCCTCACCCTTTCGGACACTGAACCAGTCTAAGTAGGCCCCATTAACCTAGCACAGGCTGTAGAGTCCGCGTTTAAAGAGGTTAGAGCCCGTATCAAGGCGCTGCCCAAACCAAATGCAGACAGTGACAGTGCCGCCTACAAATCATTCCGAGATACACGATCATACGCTTTTTCCAAATTAATAAATACACAGACAAACATTAGGTGTTAGCCAAAAAAAAGTTTACCACGGTAGCTGGTATATCTGTATTCAATTATTGTCTACTTCAGTTACTTTATTGTTGCCCTTACTGGTACAAAGATCCTATCATGTTTTGTAAAACACAGCTACCGATTAACTTATACAGGAAAATGGATATTATAATTGTGTGTACTATCACCTAAATCCATAATGGACTAACCCATAAAAGACAACAAAACAGGTCCACCCTATTGTCGACACATTGTTATATCTTGTACATAAAACTTATAAGAGGACAAAACTGATTTTGAAAACGAAAATGGAGGATTTTTCAATAAAGATTTTTTGATGAGTAAACGACGACGACGAGTTTGGTTAAATGTCCCTACATGTGGACGATACAACCATGTTTAACAAAGAAGAAGAAGAACTTATAAGATCGGATCCGCCACTACGGAATGTAGGCACTCTCCTCATATGATCAATCAAACGAAGTCACTCTACCATAAGAGAATATTGTCAGCAAGTACTGTCACTTTCGATGATAAAATTATAAATCTAAATTCAAACCACACCTCATCTTGATAAAAACAGTAGCGTGTTTTGTTTCTCACTTTACACTTATTTAGCAAAATTTGCAAAATATGAAAAAAAATTGTATATAATCTATAAAAAGTAAACTTCGAATCATTTACATTCTCATAGATGTTATATAGAAAAGGTTTTTAGCGGATTATACAAGATGTGTGGTCCGTGCGGAGGATGTTGCGGAGGGTGCTGCGGCTGCGGCTCCAACAGCTGCCAGGGGAGCCGCTGCTGCTGTAGCGGGTGCTGCGACTGCTGCGAGTGCTGCGGCATCTGCCGGCACTTCAGCGGCAACTGCAACCGAGGGTGTGCTGCTGGGTGCTGTAACTGCTGCTGCGGCTGCGGCGGCTGTGGTGGCTGCGGTGGCTGCGGCGGCTGTGGTGGCTGTGGAGGTGGCTGCTGTTAAGCTACCGAACGTGTTCGTCCTGTCGCGTCAAGTCCTGTTGTGTCCGGTGTCGTACTATTTTGAATAAAATGTGAATTTTATTTTACAATGTGTTTACTTCGTAATTTGTTGCCAATACACATATCCCTGCTATACAAAACTGGCCCCACATTCTCATAAATCTACAGGTCCCTTGATAGCAACTAACAATACAACAAGAGACCTTGCATCTGCATCTGCATTTGTAACCAGGGTTTCATAACACACACATCACGCCGGATTCCCTGTAGAGGGGTAGGCTGAGATCACGGATCCCCATTTGTCCCGATCCTGACGGACCACTTTCGACTTCACTGACATTCATTAATCTTCCCATACTCTCGGCGGTTATAGGTACACCTAACGTCACCGTTTTTCAATATACCGCATTTCAACGGCATTGATTATATTTTCATGCTTTAGCCACACCCAACTTTAACTACCATAAGTCAATGTTGGAACCAGCAACAGCTCTATGAATAGCCATACGTGCCGATTGAGAAATCAGCTGGCTACCCAACACTATACATGGCCCCATTGATCTTATTACCTGCACATTCTACGTTCAATATCTCCCTCACATTTTCCGTTATTAGTAAAGTGTTCCCAAATACACAATCATTCACTTGTTCGACTCTTTCATTATCTATGTCAATCTTACACTCTGTCTTGCTAAGTCCCTCCATGACCATTACTTTCGTTTTATTCCCTTTCGTAGCAGAATGAGCAAAAAGCCGGTAGTTCCCATTTGTTCTATGGAACTGTGACGTAATATAACTGTCGCCACTTTTTCTTCCCTTTAGTTCTATGATAGGACTATTGGAAATAAAAATGGCCCAATAGTTATATAGAATAATTATGTCAAGTTTTTGTAATGATCGTGGTGCTTTAAATTAAATATCCTTGGTTGCCATGGATTGAATAATGCACTTAGCTTGGTAAAACACAAAGAAAAAATAATCGATTAAATACTTTGATTTTTTTTTGTCTCCGGCTCGTTGTTATTTTTTATTGTTCATATTCGTTATGTAGTAGTTGTTCTGAGTTCGACTGGTTATGAAAAAAATATGCCCTTCGTAGCAGAATGAGCAAAAAGCAAAATGAGCACCAAAATCAAAATGTGCAAAACGCATAATGAGCAAAAAGCAAAATGTACACCACAAGCAAAATGTACAAAACGCAGAATGAGCAACATAGGCTTTTAATCACACTAACTCGTTTTTTGCTAAAAAAAAAGACTCATCACTTGGCTCGGAAAATATTATTTTAATTAGCTTTTTTACTAATAATAAAAATAATCATTGAACTAAATACAAGAAACTCTTTATGTTTAAATTAAAATATTCAATAACTGTAACTTAAACTTCTAATCACATTTAACTTAAAAATATCAAAGATTGCGTAATCTATGAAACAAAATAAAAAATATCAAAATAAAAATTGCATTACTTATGAAACAGGAATTCCAGAATTTAAAACGCGAGTCTAATATAAATCATTTGCATTAAAAATTGTGATATACTTATTTCATTGTTGACCAACTGCCGTAATTTATCATTGTATTTCTTGTCAAAGATGATGTCACGTCTTCTGCGATTTTTATAAGCTGGTTCAAATAAACTCCTGTTTATTTTTCCATCGCTGATTTTAGCTTCCTTGTGCAACTTATAAATAAATAACAAAAGACTTATTTTTTTTGGAATTTTAACTTGAAGCCGTCGGTGCCAGCCCTCAACAGGGTTTGTTGTCCGATGTATTTGATATGCACAACTCATTACGTCAGCCCTGTGTTGAGGATACCATGTTTTCGAAAAATATTTTTTAAAGGCCCTCATGTTCTCTGTATTTGGTGCGGATTCTATAATCTCTAGCCATGCCTCAGGAATCTTATTTGGCGGTAGTAAAGGAAGTATTGCAGTTTTGCGGATCACCATTCGTTCAGCTGTAGTTTTACTGTGAAGAGATTTTGCTTTTTTAAAAATTGCTACATTGTAATGGTGGTAACATCCACTTAAAGCGCCATTTGGGAAAACTCGATGATATGAATTTATTTGCGCAACTTCATAGTCACACTTGAAAGTCACTAAATCAATACCAAGATTTTTTATTGCGCTGAATAAGCGCACATAACTGGATTGCTCCTTGTTAGCCATCAAAGCAAATATTACGGGCACAACGTTAGTGAATTCACTATCTGAGTCCAAATCCATATGAACTGTGTAGAGCTGATAATAAGGTTTTGGGACGCACTTAAATGTTGCATCGCCGAAATAAGCTGGTCTTGCTGTTGATTTAAGTGCCCGCCGAGCAATGTTTGTTGCGAAAACTAAAATGGTATTAGTACCATCATCATCACAGACAAGGAAGTTGTCTGATAATGGCTTCGGTACAAATACATCAGCCGTTGTCTTGAAAACTAGCTTTTTGGCCTTTAAGTATTTCTTTACCCATCTGAGAAGCGTGTCTTTTTTTGGCAAATAATGCGGAATCACTGCATCTTCATTGATACAGTCTTGAAAACACGAGAAGTTTTTTTCAAATATTTCTTGCATCGAACCCAAAGTGTCACAAATTTCTTTTTTAGTCTTGTTCATCATTATAAAGCATTCATTTTCTAGCGGAATTTTTTTGCAACTATGAGCAGACAGACGTAAAATGCAATTCGTAATTCAGTGTTACCAGTAAACACGCCAAAACTAGCATTCACTGTGCCATACGGCTCGATACATTATAGGTTTCATTTGTAACGGTCTTTGGTTGCAGAGCTATAAACTCAAATAAAACAAATTAGAAATCCCGCCACATAAGGTGGCAGTTGGAGGCGTCGCCACAGTCGCGTAATTCAGTGTTACCAGTAAACACGCCAAAACTAGCACTCACTGTGCCATACGGCTCGATACATTATAGGTTTCATTTGTAACGGGCTTTGGTTGCAGAGCTATAAACTCAAATAAAACAAATTAATATATCAAAGTCAAAATATGTTTATTAAACTATTTCAAACATGATTAATAATTAACGGGACTTATCCTTCTTATTATATATTACATATATTATGTGTTCCTTCACTCTGTCCGCAATAGACCGTTTAGTGTGTTCGACGTAGGATTTCCCACAGCTGCAATCAATCTTATACACACCCTTATATCTTATATCATGAGTATAAATCGCGAATCTCTTAAAACTATTATTTCAAACATGGCACTGAGCATTGTCTTTACATATTTTTTACCGAGGTTAGATCAGCGGAGACCCTAGCTTGGAGAAGAACTAACAAGAAACTCCGGAAATCAATTTATTATAATCACCCTTAACAAACATAAAAATTACAAAGAGTGGGCAAAAAACACAACGCTGATAATACTAAATTTACCTTTCATACAAAATAACACGCAGTGGCGGAAACGTCAAATTTAGTTCCAAGTTTGGCTACTGCCAATTTATGTGGCGGGATCTCTATATCACAATTTTTAATGCAAATGATTTATATTAGACTCGCGTTGTGAATTCAGGAATTTTCCTGTTTTCATAAGTAATGCAATTTTTATTTTGATATTTGTTATTTTGTTTCAAAGATTCCGCAATATTTACAGAAATAATTGATATTTTTAAGTTAAATGTGATTAGAAGTTTAAGTTAAAGAGTTTCTTGTAGTTCAATGATTATTTTTATTATTAGTTAAAAAAGCCAATTAAATATAATATTTTCCGAGCCAAGTGGCGAAAGTTTTTTTTTTAGCAAAAAACACAAACATTTTGATTTTGGTGCTCTCATTTTGCTTTTTGCTCATTCTGCTAAGGGGATTGAATCCTATGCACTTTACACTACAGATAAGAAATTTTATCACATAGAAATATAACAATTGTAATGTGAATGTATATTTCAATAATGACAAATACTTTTCAAGTACAATGACAATAATTACGATAAAACACTCGAGATATAAAGAGACAAGTATGAATATCAAAGAGGGTTGCATTTGCCCTCCGGAACCATCTGTCTACTTTCCCCATCGGTCTATTTTCACGATTAGTCTGTTTTCCCAAATAGTAAACTTTCCACATCGGTCCTCTTTCCTAATATGTCTATTTTCTAAATAGTCTACTTTCCCCAACTGTCTATTTTCACGATTAGTATGATTTCCCAAATTGTGAACTTTGTTTCACGATTTACTCAACTCTGTCTATTTTTGTATTTGAAGCTCTTAGTAATTTATTGACTCCTAGTACCTTGACAAAAACTATTTGTAAATGTTCCGGCACATAATGTTGAATTATGTTGAATTTATATTCCTCATACCACTGGTGGTACCTTACCTAGGTGACAGTAAAGTACTAGGTGCCTATAGATATACAAGAGCTTAACTACTTTTAGATAAGTAGACGAAACCCGCAGACATAAGAACTTTAGTTAGATAAATGTCTATGGAGGAAACCTGCAGTTGCACCTACTTTCTTCTTTGTTGATACTAGTGTGCCACAGATTTGATAAAATGTATTCTAGGTACACATAAATACTGGCCACTTTAAAGATTAGATAAATAGCAAAGTTGTCAATTTTCAATGTCAATAATTATGACATGAATGTTTATTTTATGTTATTTTAAATTGCCATTTGGGGGGTTTAAATAATTGAATTGAAAAATGCATTTTTTAAAGCAATTTAACGGAAATGCAATTCTTTTGGATAAAGGATACAAATATAATTGCGGCAAAGTTAACCAAAACGGATCAAGTTTATGGCGCTGCTGCAATCGAAGGGAATGTTCCGCTACTGTTACTGTTGATTCACAAAAGAAGTCATTATTGAAAAGGAGAGTCCATACATGTCTACAGGATTTCGTAAAAAATGAAATTTGCATAACAATATTTGAGTGCAAAAAAGCGGTCTGCTTGGATTTCGGTCCAATACAACCAATTTATGAAAAAATATTCGCTAAAATAAAAGAAAAGGGCGGAAGATACTTGAGTGAGGCTCCAACATTTTCCTCTATTAAAAACGTACTTTACAGAGAGCGGAAAAAATACCTTTCCACTAATAAATTAGAGTTCAGTACCTTAAAAGATGTCACAGTTCCTACAGAGATTGCAAAAAACTATCTTGTTTGTGACGACGGCCAAGAGGATAAAATATTGATATTTGCAAGTAGTTTGGCTAAAAAACATATCCAAAGACTAAGACTATCCTATTTTGGTGATGGCACTTTTAGCTGCACTCCTAAGCCTTTCTTCCAACTTTTTACATTACATATAGACTTGGAATCAACTTTACGAACTACTAACGTGGTTCCGGTCATACACGGCCTATTGCCAGACAAAACCGAAAAAACGTACAGCCGATTTTTTAAACTGATAAGGGATAAATTGGGAGTTAATATATCAAAGTACAAATGTGACTACGAAACAGCGCAAATAAATGGCATTAAAAAAATATTTCCTAAAGTTCAAGTCCGTGGTTGCTTTTATCATTTTAACGCAGCCGTGTGGAAACACGCCAAAGACTTAAAAGTAACAAGAACGAAAGATGGTAGAAATATTAGTAAAATGTGCGCTCTTTTGCCACTTCTTCCGCCGAAAGAAATGGTTGATGCATGGTCTATTTTACAAGCCACCCCTAAATCGCGGAATGTCAAAAATTTTCTTAAATACTTCAAACGTCAGTGGGATCCTAAAAAATATGCAGAGCGGCTTAGCGTCTACGATGAAAGACATCGTACTACCAACCCTCTTGAGGGTTGGCACAGGAGGATTAATGCAAACATACCAAAAAATCCAAACTTCTACTTTTTCCTCCACAAATTAGTGCAAGAAATTAACTACGTAGCGTCGAAAATAGAATTTGGTTTGTTCAACGATATGCCAAAGAATAGGCGAAAAGTCGATATCGCTTTCGACAAAAAACTAACAAGATTACAAACACAACTAGAAAGCGGAAACATAAGCAGTATAAACTTTTTAAAGAAGGTGATTTTTATCAAAATCGGTTTAGGGGTAAATTTTCGGATGCGGATTAAAAAAAGAGGAGACAGCCGAAAAAATAAAACTACTTTAAATTCTAGTTTTATTACGCAAGATGTTATTAAATGTTATTAAATAGCCAGTAAGTAAAATTTGTTGAGTGAAGTGTTGTTTGAGTTAAATATGAATTTTGTTTTAAGTAAAGTGTTTTTTAAGTTAGTTATATTAAAACAATAAGTAATAGATATTACAAGTAACAATGTTAAGGGTAAGCACTTGTTTTGCAGCTTTTTGCATTTTTAGGCCTAGCTATGTAACTTTGACGAGTTGTTTTAAAGTCCCGGAAATAAAACATTATTTTCTACATAATCACATACTTTTCTTTGACAATTCGTTTGTTGTTAATCTACTGGGTGACTTGTAATAGCTGTAAATGCTCTGAAGCGGTAAAAATGTAGCCCATTTGCTATACATTATGCACAGAACATGAGAGTCGCAATACTTGATGGCGGTAAATCTAAAATCTATATTTTACACAAATATTCAAAAGTTATTGACCAATATCTGTACAACCTGCACTTGACCATTCTCTTGAAATCGGTTATTTTTGACAGTGACGAAAATTTTACAACTACAAATCAGCTCTTAAGCAGCTTAAATAGCAGTTACACTTCCTGACTACTTATGGGCCCCTAGTACTTCACTCACAAGTATTACTACAGTAAGCGGCCGAAATGAATGCACATCGTCCTTTGGAAAGAGATAATCGGCTATTTTCGATTACGTAGAGCGTTATCTATGTCGCACACACTATGAGTAAGTTATGGTTGGTGGGTAAACTTCTTAGAGTCGAGTAGACGGATCGTGAAACAAAGTTCACTATTTGGGAAAACAGACTAATCGTGAAAATAGACCGATAGGGAAAGTAGACTTAATGGAAAGCGAGAATAAAGTAGACAGATCGTGAAACAAAGTTTACTATTTGGGAAAACAGATTAATCGTGAAAATAGACCGATGGGGAAAGTAGACAGATGGTTCCGGAGGGATTTTTATTTCCTATAGTCCTATCATAGAACTAAAGGGAAGTAAAAGTATATTACGTCACAGTTCCATAGAACAAATGGGAACTACCGCTTCTGCGGCAGACGCGGCTGATCCAGCAGACAGCAGACTATAACGTGAGATGAAACACACTAACATCATCCCACTCTTCCAAGGAACGAGCGTGCAACCGTCGGGTCTCTTACCATCAGCGCGAAGTAACCCGGACGGTTCCAGAATTGACGGGACACGCACGCTGGCAAAAGCCCGGTGGATCACGTCGTGTCTGGACAAGCGACCGCCACTACGTAGGAGAGGCCATGGTAACCTGACCGGTTCACCCACTCTCCACAGCGACAGCAAATCGCTGACCCTAGTACTCAACCTCAGCGCCACTGCAAGACAGAACGTGGATCTGTCAAGACGAGGGCAATGTATTCAACCAGTACCCCGACTCCCGCCTAGCAACAGCAAGGAGACGAGCTATTCAGATCTGTAGTAATGTGTATGTATGTACATGTGTATGATTAAGTGTCAGTAAATCGAAATTGGTTTGTCAGGATTGGGACAGATGGATCTGCGAGGCATAAGTGAAATAAAAGAGGCAAGGACATTATAAAATTCCAGATTTATTACACATGTAACAAGGCACAGGACCATTGACGCAAGTCACGGTTAGGTTTCTCCAAGGAGACGAGGACATCACCAACAGCAGCCGCCGTAGCAGCAGCCCCAGCCACAGCACGGTGAACAGCACGGCGAGCAGCAAGACCCGCAGCAGGGGTTACAGCATCCTCCGCAGTAAGCCATTTTCCTCAGTCTTCGAAGAGTTTACTTTTATATGGGGAAAATGGTTTAAAAGGGTTTTTTATAAATTTTTTTTTGGTTTTCTAACTTATATCTAAGTATACTGACCTAACAGTGCCGGTGAGTCCGTAAGGTAAATTTCGTGTGTTTGATTTTGGAATGTTTTTGTGAAAAAGATATTTGACGGCCAGGAAAGAGTATCGTTTATGATCATGGTACAGGGAAAGAAACCATTTTAAGTTTCAAAGCTCTCTTATATGGTAGGGTGAAAAAGTCATCGAAAAATTAAAGTAAGAAAGGGTGAACTCCGTGATATAATTGAAAAACACATCTGTTCTTGCAAGAAGCTCCTGATTCGTCAAATAATTATCTCAATTTAAGTTAATAAAGATTTATTTTTTTTGGTTAGTATATACAATGTACCTGAACTGTGTTTTTTGTTGTTTTTTTCCTGCAATTCGCCAACATAGTCATGCAAAATATAGACCAGTGGGAAAGAATTTGGAGCCTACCATTTTCACACCCAAAACCAACCACTGAGCTCTTGTTAAACAAAATTCACCGAAACCTTCATTCATTTCATTTGTTAGCGAGCAATATCCACTTTATCAGTTCAAACGACCGTTCAACGCATTTCTAAGAATGGTAATTATTATCTAGGGGCCGAAAACAGGCCAGGCCTCGCCTTGTCCCCCATATGACTCCTAACTGGTAATTTGCAGTAAATTAAATAAATTGGTGACTTCCGTCGCATTTCTATCGAATCGAATAATGAAATGAGGTTAGTTTATGCGTTGTCAGGGACCTCTGAACGGCTTGACAGGTGATTTGAGATTGGTGACGGCAGTAGTTGTAAACATTTTCCGGAATTGAACTTGTAAGGTGTTGTTTGTTTTCCTTTAAGCTTATATACTAATTTATACATTGCATAGCTAATTAGTAATCGCAAAAGTAGTGAAAATCTAGTGTTTCAGTGTTCAACAACAGAGACAAACGGCCATATTCCATTATATTTTTAATTAGACGATTCCATTCACAATAAAGATCACAACCCTGATAATAAACCTAAAGAAAACCAAACAGATAAAGGACGAGAATGTAAATCCTTATTTACATTAAAAACAAATTTAAAAAGCTTCGCACCCCATTCTTTAAATTTACGTAGCAAGAAAAATGTTGAGCACCCCTGTCCGGCGACATTTTGACGCATTTCCCACGCTTGAGCGATTTTCACAACAGATACTCGGAAAGCTATTTGTACGGATGGATGAGCGCAAATGCGGGTACGAAAACATCCTGTTGTTGTGACCCTACTTCCTGTAATGCTTATCTTAGCTTTGGCCTACTGATAGTACTAGGAGATTGTAAACAGTTCCTCGTAGATACTATTTACTTACGAATAACATAGTTTACAGTCGTCTTTACAGCTCCTTCACAATTGAAAGAAGATTTGAAAATAAGGCATCATCATTTTGTAATTAGTTATAATACATTCACATTTTAATATAAGACTATTTTTCAAAGCAATATAAGAATTCCTGCGAAAACAATCTTAGCAATCTTTGTAATCCTTACTTGTTGCTTCTACTTATAATTGAACGAAAATAATTTGGGAACATTGAAGAAGTAATTATTTCGGAGCCTGAGATATATTGACCGTCCCTTATGAGAGAATGATCAATAATGAATCGTTCTGTTGTCAGAAACAAGCTCAATATACGTATTATATGTAACTTTCTTGTTTGTAACCCCTTCAAACAAATTTAGAAAGTCAACGTTTAATTTGACAGTCAATGTCTCCATCAGTAATTCGACGTAGCTCAGTTGTTTGGGGCTTGACTCTGTATCAGTGGGTACAGGGTTCAAATGGAGTTGAAATGGAGCGGAGATGGAAACCTGTACCTCTGACTGGGTTAATGGTGGTGAATGCGTTTGTCATTTTTCTCTATCGCTATTCATAAATTATTATTTATCCTCAGATCCCTGAGGAGATCATTTATGTATTGTCCTGAACATAACAATATACTCGATGTTAGTCAGGCTAAGGCTTAGCCATGTTATCGGAATTTAACAAAGTAAGATGCCTACCTAACATTAATGCTCAAAGATCCCCATGTTATCCTTAAGTTGAACTTATTAAAATTACAAGAAAATTTCGGTAAAAACCCATGCTCGAACGGCGTTATCACGTCGATTCCCCGAACATTATATTAGGTACTAATTGTGAATTTATCAAAGCAGTTATTTGAACGGCGTTTCCTAGTAAAACAATTTGTTGGCCCAACTACGCGCCAAGGGTTCGGGGAATCCTAAGGGCGTTAGGTCGTTCGAGACCCCGCTTCGAAGTATTCGCTGCCAAACCTTTGGGCTAAGTAGAACAAGTGTGGATCTGTCTCTAAGGCTTCTCTTGTCCTTTGTAGATCAAAAGACTGCTGGAACAATGTTCAGAGAATTGCCGACAGAAGGTTACTTACATAAATTAGGAATGGCTGGACTTGTATTGATTGTAAAGACTTCTTTTTGGCTTGACAGTTACTAAGAGAGTAATTTGCAAATATAAACTTAAATCATGTTGAGGTTTATTTCTTCAGTCCACCGCAAAATTTCAATAAATCGTCTATCCAAGTTTCAACATTATTGTCCATTTTGTATAAAATTACACAATAGACTACGTTTATTTTTCACCCCTTAGAGAGTTGGTTACTGTCTTCTTAATTAAAGCCTCTTAGGTACTTAATTATGTGTTTGGGTGTCATCCGTATAATTGTGCGAGTGGGTGCCGTAACAGTGTTTCTATGCCATGTACCTAATTGACATTGACATCCTGGTAAAAAACCTGTGACAGTCTCTGTTTTAGACTACTTTTTTCTCGATATTTCATGTTATACATAAATTCATGTCTCTATTTTGGAATAGACAAACTATAGATCGGCATCTTGTACGATCCCGACAAATCTCTTTCACCTCACTCACATTCTTTTTATGAACACTTTTACAGATGAGAAAATAATATTAGATATGTTAGTATTTATTTTGAGATTGGCTCGGAACATGTCAACAACAGCTCAAATTCTCTCCTTTATTACTTACTCGTGTAAGTTTGTGACGTAAAACAATGCCAACTTCCGACAAGTCATAGGAAACGAATAAAGAAGTCAGCGACTCGTAAATAGAATCTAATTTTTGCTGGGCTAATAATATAGCATCAATATTCTATATACATAATGTTACAACTTCTCTAATTATTCGTATTCTACACGTGACCAAAAGTCCTAACATGTCTATGAACAAATTAATTGTATAGGCCTATTCTGTTGTCTATTATTCTAGTCATATACAATTACAATTCTGCCTCTATAAGTATGTTGAACAGTATAATATAATATTCTGTTAGTCGTCGCGTCCGTCGAAATAAGGGTTTATTGAGATTCCCAGAAGGCTCGGCGTTGAATCTGAGAATACTTTTTCTGCGAACGTCGGCTCAAGGAAAAGTGTTTCTTAACATAATTATATGTGACTAAGATATTAATTAGACTTGTTAGGCTTGTGAGAATGGGGTTGCTGTGGCTCGATATTGACAGTGTTTTGTTTGATGCGGACAAACATACTCGTAGTTGTGGGTTAGCTTGTTGAATTACATGGTCTATGTATCTATATGTTATCGTTCGTCATTGTTGAGATCTGTTTTGGTTTTGAATGGCGTTGAATGAAAGATTAATCTAGTAGGTAATGTAATAAAACCTTAAAAGCAGACCAAGTACGCTCAACTTTTTACGTTCTTAGTTTTCGGTATTCTCAGAGACATTCATACACTTTAACTTTCAGAGAGATTAGTGGTTGCGTGGTAACGTGCACTCAGTTTTGCTATGTGGTCTGTGGCCACTTGAAATTTACTTTTCACTGGAGTATCGAAAACTTACTATGATGTATTACTTTTTTGGGATGTGCTACGATCCAACATACCTATTACATTCACATCCATCCCTTTTCGGTGTTGCAAGAACCCGGGAGACATAAAATCTCTCCCATCATTTTTATAGCATAAAAACTCTATTCTTATGATGACACCAATACATAATATTAGAGAGCCTTTATGTACTTTCAATACATGTTCCTTAATCACCTCCTACAACATTTCATAAAAACAAAAACATCTTGTTAGTATTCCCGGCAATCGAATCATGTTATAGCTTTTACCGGCAAGCCAACCGTTCAAACTTTTCCCAAGTAATAACTTTGTAAACATATAATAAAAAGGTCGTTCCCAGTATCGGATCGAAATACATTTTACTCAGTGCGGCATGAAATTGCGGGCAAACACGATAAAGGCTTCCCCGAAACGTTATGTAGAGAGACATCAATGACAGTGAAATTAATCATTTCATTGTAAAAGTTGCTTCGCGGGAATCCGACACTTAATATTCTCGTGATACTTTCATTATCTCGTTATGTCGTATAAACTGTAATGTAAGTATAGTACTCTTTGAGTTGGTTATCTTTTTATAAGGTTGAGTGATATGGTTGTTTTTAGTTGTAGGGATGTATTGTATTGGTTGTATTTAGTTGTAGTCTCCATATTGTGATTGCAATTTGATGGTATAAGACCATACGGAGCATATTTTTGGAGATATGAGAGGTAATTATGGAGATAATCTAGGATCCTTGATTTCTGCCTACTCCTTGTAGGTAAACGCCGCGATGTGTACTACTCGAATGCTAATTCGATTCAGTCATTTTCCCTTCAGTTTTAGAGTTTTCTCTAGGCAAGTACTACTACAACGTCATATTATCTATGATGTCGCTATAAATCTAAACTTTTAAATGCTATCGTTGTTTGTGTGGTGAGTTACATAACATACATTTTACTACCCTCACGCCTTTAGTTACATACATAATATATTTTATTGCAACTCGTTCACCTCGAGCCGCCAAAATTACTCAACCTCTAACACACAACAAAAGGAAACTCTAATCCACTTTTCCACCACTACAACCTCTTATCACAGATTGTCAGCCCATCACACCACAGTTAAACACGGAACCGTAGCACCAACCTTAGCACCAGGAACGTCAATTTCGAGAACCACTTCAACCGTTTTCTCCGAACGTATACAATGGCGGCCCAATCATTATTTCTTGATTCTGTATTATCTGCGCTCGTGATAGCTGCCTTCATTGTTGGGAAATAACATAATGGCAATCCTTTATTGAACTTTGTTCGTACGATTGTGTAGCTAAGCGAGGTGGGTAGAACTATGACTGTGAACTGAATTGTTGAGTTTTTTTAAACTCTAGTAGTGACTTTGTTCCATATTATTGAAGGACATACATAGATTGCAAACCTAGTGTCTTTCTTGTAGGCATTCCTGAGGAGGTGAGTAAGGGTTATGCTCTAGAGATCAAGGCAATATATTAAGTGATGATGAGAATCTAGACTATCACTAATATCGCATATCAATGACTTGTTAAACCTAATATCTATGTCAAAGGTAAGTAAAACCGATGAATTAATGTTCTGGTATAAAGACATTCGAGATTTCGAGAATTTATATGATTGTATTTATATATATGCAATACTTTAATGTTACTAATAGCGAGTCTATCGTAGTTTAACGTTACTAACCGTAACTAGTACTGACGTGTTGGCATTGATGTTTTCCCCACGTTTTCCCTAATCGAAATAACCATCCGAGTAGATTCTTACCTTCCTTAACTTGAATTAGCTATTGTAATGATTATCTCACGTCATACACTCACTTCCTTCTTTTAAAAGGGCCACAACCTCGAAGGCACCTTAAATACAACCAGTTATTGTGGCTTTGATCGCGAACAATGGTGCCAGGTTTCCAATAAACTATTAAGGAAGTTATTTTTGTTTTCCTACATGTATTTCATTAGTTAATAGAATATTTACGTAGGTACATAGACTACGTTATTATAAGCTACCGGCACCTTTCCTTGAATTGTATGGATTATTAATGCGATCCATTAAAGCCAAGCCATTATTAAAAGGCAAGTACGTCGTGGCGTGAGTGCGATCGATCATTCAATTCTTGGTATTTCGAAATTGGGCTACGCATTGATGTTACGACCTAAAAACACATACTTGGTCCACCTTTACGAACGCGGTTGCCACGCAGGGTCATCAAATTGCTATAGACACGCAACTTCACTGAATTTGTTGAAGATAATGTTCCCCGAAAAGTGACTGAGTTTGAAATGTCCCCGGGTTAAGTAATGTGTTCGCGGTATAGGGATTTTAAGTACCTAATAATGATTGAATTCTTGTACATGATTTCGAAATACTTGTTAACGTACTTATTAATTTATAAGTACATGTATAAGTACTACGCTTGACCGTTTTTCACTCAACAATATGGCCGTATTGTATTTATTGTATGGAAACTTTATGACTTGGGCCTTTTCCTTCACGGTCAGTTGTTTATAAACAATGCCCATTAGAAAATCCTGTTCCATGCACAAACCGACTACCATTGCAAACTAAAGACTAGTCGCCTATCATTACTAACGATATTTATGACAAAGATCATCAAATATATGATAACTAACACAAAGAATTAATCCTTATCTACGAACAGACTTGAGTTTAAGAGCAACTATGAATATTGACTAGCAATACGAGTATTTTCTTTTGATTACCGTAAGCCTTACTGTGGCTGCAAATGTAGCTTGTGGATAGAGTAATATGATTGTTGAAAGGTTGGTGTCCATACCCTGAAGAGGGTCCCTGACCGAATAGCTATATTGCCGATAGTCAAATAACCATTTGTCTTAATGATCCCTAGAGGCTTGACAACCGTTAATTAATAAAGCATTAAGGATTGTAGTTCCGGATTCCTCTGAAAACGTGTTAATGAATCCACCGTGTACCATTAATTAACATACTAGATAAACAGATGTAATGGATTCACTAGAATTCATTTTGGAAATTGATTCGCAAGAAAATCATTATGTTACCCAGGCATGACACGTAAAACATTTACATGCTAATAAAACTACATAATATTATGAAATAAGTAAATTCTACTCGTGGGTTACATTTTCTTTCAAATGTAAACTTTAAACCTTGATTTAGCACTTTAGGGCCATTTGCCATTTAGCTATTAAAATGTGTAGTTATTAAACATTATTTGTTTTATCTATTTTATCTATCCGTAGAATACCGTGTCTACTAAAAACTAACAAAAACTGCAATTCTAGTTGGTGAACAAAATACGAAAAGAATCCTCAAAGCTTCATATTTTCTAAGAACAGCGATATAACATTGATACAAGGTCCTTTAATAGTTACTAATATCACAAGGAGCCGAGTCCTTATTAAAATAATATCCCAGTCATCATTTCCAGAAGTGACAAATGAAAGCGCGGGCTGTCAGTGGTACGTCATTGCGTGCGCAGTTTCGAGGAAGTGCGCGGGCGCTGTCACACGCACACGCCTCCCTCGAGTTCCTAGAACAACGCTATTCAGCCATAGCTTTTGCCTATAGTCAACGCTAGACTAGATCTTGCTATAGATATAGTATAGTCATAAGTCAAAGTTAAGACATACAACTGTACTATATCCGAAATTCAAACTTTTGACAGAATATACTGCAGCCTAGTTTATAAATACACGACCTCCGTGTCGCAAACGGTTAGCCACTAGAACGCTAATCGTGAGTTCTCTGGTTCGATTCCCGGTAGAGGCAGGTTTAAATACTACGCCTTTCTTATGTTTTTCCCGCTGGTCCTTGATTGTATATGCTATTTTATGTATGTATATATACGTATATATTTTTTAAATGTACTCACTAGTTCAATAATAGTGTCATTATTTTATATAATAATACCGAAGAAGAGTTGTAGGGAAATACTCCATATAACCTCGAAACATAGTCATGAAGTATTTGTTCTAAAAGCTGTAAGTACCATTTTATTTATATTCATCATCGAGATTTTTTTCAAAAAAGAAAAAAACAACGGTTAATAATTTATTTACGGGCGGATCTTCATTCGTTGCACCAACTATATTCCTTTGAAATATCATTGTGATCTCTCTTTATGATAGGTCTTGAGATGAAATTGTCCATTGTCTTCTGCCAAACATGGAGAGGAAAATTAATGTTTCATTGATTGCCGATGGCCTGGCGTGGCTGCCTACTCAGAATTCCAAACTCGGACGCAGTTCTTAGACTCGGAAAACGATTACGATTTCGTCATGATTTATTCCGTATAAACGAACATACAGTGTTACAATGTAATTACTTCGAACCTTAAGAAACATGACCATAACTCACGCTTGGCGTATACATATTTCGTGAATAAATAATTATTATTACTAATTTAAATTTGATTGATCAGGCTAAAGGAAAAAAGGTAGTAGAAGTAGCATAAAGTTTTCTATAATTAGTTTATGACATATTTTAGATAATCAGATGTTTGATAAATATTAGAAAATACATATATTTTTTGCTTTGGGTAACTCGAATCCAATTTTACTTGGGGTTGACTATTGGAATTTTTAATGTATGTTCAAATGTTATACTTATACATATTAATATATACTTTGCAAGTTTTCCCAGAATTCCAGTTTCGAAGTAATGAATAAATATAATGTAAACATGACATTGAATTCCGGTTAGTTGCCAAAAATTGTTTGCATATTGCTTATCAATTTTTGGAAAAAGGGAATGATAGGGATGGTAACAGTCGATAACATTGTTATCGATAAGTTCGGTACATATCGATAATGCATTGATGTTGATTTTTATTGCGATAATAAACTAATTGAATATTGGTACGATAACAATCGTACGATATATCGAGGGAATAAGTCATCGTTATTGTGAAGTAATTTTTTTTTTCTTGTTCCTATAATCTGAATAAAATACGTGAACCAACAGGAAATGTATGTATGAATTCACCTAATTATCATAGCATAAGCTATACACACATGATATCAAATTTTATATCTTTTTATATATTTATTTTGATTTGACGACCTCCGTGGCGCGATCGGTTAGCCACCGGAACGCTAATCGTGAGGTCCCGGGTTCGATTTCCGGTGGAGGCAGAGTTATACGCTTTTCTACTGCTTTGCAGTCTGGTCGTTGATTATATATTATGCTATATATGAATTTATCTATATGTTATATGTATATATTTCTTAAATATACGTTGACTAGTACCCTTAACACAAGTCTTAAATGAACTTACCAAGGTGCTAGTTCAATTGGTGTAATAATGTCCAAATATTATTATTATGTATTCTAGTTTACTATTTTCTTCAAAATATAAATATTGCTCTCCAATGGTTCCGACATAAAACCAGCGTTGCGTTTGCTATCAAACGCAACATACCTAGCTGAGTTGGTACCTTTTTGCTGTGACATTAACATGAAGATGTAATATCCCCTAGTTATTAAGTTTAACTTGTAAACGATTTGTATTGTGTAAATTTTTGTGCCTGTAAATATAAACGCTTTTATTGTTATTAATTTATATCAACAAAATCGTAAATACTATGTATGTATGTATGATTACACCTGTACAGTATCATTTTCATTATAATATGTTTACACTCTCTACAACTTTGAAGTATTCATACGGGTAACTCAAACACGTTTGGTGGAATATTAACTTTTATGTACGTATTTATTGAACAAGTATGACAATATTTATTAAGATCCTTGATTTTTAGTGACATTATATTACAATAATTGTAATGAAATAAAAGCATTATATATAGTGTGTATATCTATATACGAATGATTACAGTATTTAGCTATTGAGACCGTGAAATATATACAACTGTGAATGGGAAATCCTATTGAAAAACACACAACAATTGTCTAGCAAATATGAATGAGGTTTCACAAAAAAGGTTGTATACACCATTCACACTAACTAACGTGACACGTACGTTTGTATGTTGAACAGTTAGGAAACAAAAAAAAGCATTTCTCGGTAGCGAGCGAAAAAAAACAGTTACGTTGACGCAAACTATTTCTGTGAGCATCATTTGCAAGTCACATAACGGTGGCCACTGGATAGCACTTAAGAGCTGCGGATTTACATGAAGATAACTATACTTTACGCTAGAATGCGGCTTCCTAATGACCGAGCTTCTTCGTAACTGCGTCCACACTCATGCTATTACTAGGAATATTGCCTATAATTATTGTTGTAGCTGAAGGGGATATTTTTCCACATACAACATGAATTACTTGTCCCATGCCGTGGAAGTTGTAATGGAATAACCAGCTGTACAACAGGGGATATTATTATAGAGTTCCGAAAAATCTAAGGAAATTTATTATTTTATTTATATTGTTAGATAAAGAATTTTAGGATAGAAGTCAGAATTTCTACATACCATACCCATGAACTTTTAAATCACAAACTATAGGTTCTATAGGATGAAAAAACATCTGTTACACTTCATTGAATTCCTAAACCAGCACGGGATCAATCCGTTCTAATTAAAATAACGTGTTTCTCTTGTCACTCACGTGCTCGCCGCAATACCGTGAAGTGATATCGCATAAAAACAAACGAATCAATATTAATAGGGAAGCCCATTCATCACTCAATTACAGAATATCGATTCAATATAATTGGATTAATTGCGATGGCACGATCCGTTACGAGAAAAAGTCTTTTAATGACTATGATTACAATAAGTTGGAATCGAATGATTGGCTAAGAAAGTCACGCGGCGTCCTTTCCTATGTAATGTGGATTGTTGACAGTCTATCAATCTTTTAGGACTTAAACCCATTCAAGTATTACAACCAGCTGCTTTCTTATTCTTAGATACAGACAAAAAACTAAGTGTGAAAATAAATTAGGAACACGCCTATTGTGATGTGTTGTATGCATAAAACTGGACTTTGTGATGGTAGCAGATATATACTGATTCTTACAACCAGGACGTAAAAGGCAACTAAGGGACTAAGATCTTTTCTTAGATGCATACATCTGCAGTCCGTTATCTAGAACATAAGCTAAGTAGAATTTTAGCTGGAAGCGGCATATTTATAGTGAAATAGATCCTTTTCTTGTATATTTAAAATGTAAGTAACTACATACATATGTACATACACATCATGCCTGATTCCCTGTAGAGTGGTAGGCAGAGAACACGGTTCCCCATCTGTCCCCATCCTGACGAACCACTTTTGCTTCACTGATTGTGTTTGTTTGTATGCACTCATACACCTCTTCATACACACTTAACTAACTCTTTATAACAATTTTCTCCATCAGCAAACATACTAAATGCAGATTTATAATTTATCGGAAAACTGACAATAATTTCAGGGATCTTTGACCAATCACCATACTTATAGGTAGATATTAGCAGTTTCCAAGTACCGACGATAACAATAGTCCAGAATATGCAGGCCGTGACCTAGAAAGACTAATGCCATGCGACTGGACACTACGTGGCATTACAGTGTAATCCCTTGCAATTAGCTGTTTCAATGTAAAAGCAATTAAATGATGATCTGTCTATGGTATCGCAAAATTTTCTGACTAGGTCATAATGGTGCTCTTGTAGCCTTTATTGTTTACTGATAAAACATTTTACGTTATAAAGACATAGGAATATTCGCAGTTCCTTATTAGGCCAACTGGTCAGAAAAATCTGTCGCAATGTAAAAGAATATGTAAAACATTTTATGCTCAATAATGCCTTTGATAAAATGACCTAAGAAGATTGACCTTATTTAAAGTAATCCAGTTTGACACCTAAAATATTTCCTTAGCAATAGTAATTAAGAGTATTTGTATTCTAAGTATCAGTGTTCCTCTAACAATTAGAGCTATATTCAGCCATTAGCGTTACATATTTTAGTCTATAATTATTTCAGGACTATCCTTTAAGCAACTAATGCCTCTCAATAAGACAGGAGGCTAATTTATCCTTACTAATGGTTCGTTTAATGTCCGAACGGCTCTCCGTTTATCCAGCTTAAAACATCACGAGTATATACCGACAATACGAGTATATACTGGGAAATACGAGTATCTGCCTGTTCATCTATTCTGCCTGTTCTATTGTAGTGGATTGCAAAGGGGAAATGTTTCTGGGTATTTAGCTTAGGTTGGATATATGAGATGAATGTATAGTAGAATATGAGTAGGATTTATTTACTTGATATGTATGCGAACTATTTCGTATGTTAGGATTTCGAAGTTATGTTATAATATGTCTTGTACATAAATACCTACATAAATTCACGCGACGTAGACATCAACATTTGGTAAAATGCCGAATATTGTAAAAATAACGACTCATCATTATTTTCAAAAAGTGGACAAAACTTCAAGAGATCCGTCAGGATCTTGTGGTAAACTACATATATACCTCAGAACTACCTTGTACTTATAATTCTGAGGCAGCTAGATAAAATAAAAACCTTATATTTTTACATACATGCATAACGCACGCCTCTATTTCTGTCACGGAAAAGGCATAGTAGTTCATTCTTCATCACTTTGAACGACCCTGGCAAGCCCGTTTACTTCACTCACACCATTAACTTGTTCATGCCTGCTCTTCTGTTCTTTACGCTACGTACAGCCCAATAACTCACCTAAAACTATTAGGTGTACAATAATATCGATGAGCCAAACCATCTATTGTAGGTAGGTAGGCTAAAACCGTTACTCTATAATTTGAATTATGAAGATAGGCTTCTAAAAGTACCGAACTATAGCAAGAGATGGCGGTATGCGACAACGCGTGGAGGCGTGCATTCGCTTGGCAGCCCGAATCAGCAGAAATGCTCATTAAGCGAAATCGGTTCATGCGATACCAATTAACGCGCTTATGGCGAACGATCAAACAATATCTTGTGAATTCGACAGAAGCGGGCACTTTGACTGAATATGGAAGTTTGGGCAACTTTGTTTATCTGGGCTTAGAACAACTAGATTGTTCGTTCTATCATTTGTTATAGAGTGTAACTATGTAGTTGCATTTTTGTGGGATTATGTAAGGGCTCTAAGATTTTCTTGGAGAATTTCAGCTTGTCAGAAGTTTTTTTAATACTTTATTAACCATTCATCTTTCGATTAAGTCGGTCAAAGTACAAAAACTGATGCCATGGCATTTGCACTTCTTGTTATTCCGTTGCCATGGTTACACCAACGCCGCCAGCCGCTGCAACCGAAAAATAAAGAGATTGAAGACCCGATGTCTTCTTTATCC